>JAAMPD010002322.1:0-15651 GCA_025266255.1 Trissolcus basalis
CACGCAAAGAAATAACCCACTAAATTTTACTATGAATCCTAGTAAACTTGTGACTGGACTGCCAAACGATAAATATTACTACGTAACTAGTAATTTTTATGTGGATTTTATGCAAATTTTACTATGTATTGAGTATTTTTTGAACTAAAAATCGTTCTTTTTCATTGGAATTTGATTTATTATCATCAAATACGATTCGGTCACAAGTTTACTAGGATTCACAGTAAAATTTAGTGGGTTATTTCTTTCCGTGTATCTTGTTAGTCAGTATAACACTATGACATATTTGAAAAGTACAAAAACTGGAATTTTTCTGTTGGTCACTTTTCAAAAATGTCATGATATGTTTTCCAAAGACCAGTAAAATTTTTGAAAGATTTTAAATGTTTGTTTTAACATTGTTATTTTTTAAATGTTAGTTATATAATATGATTTTTTTTCCAGTTAACACTAATGAAAAACTGAATTGTGCAATTTTGTATTTATTTTGTGCACTTTGTGTTTATGATATTTAAAATATGAAATTGAAATAAGAATTCAAGATTTTTTTTGCACTAACCCATCACAGTTATCAAAAAGTCATTCCCATGGTTAACTATCCACTAATATATAAATGGATTAGGTGCATTAAGATCCCAGATATATCTGCGGTGAAAAAGTCGCGATCGAGGATTATAGCCAAATAGAATTGCGGGGCGAGATTGAGAAGGCGGGGTCGTTCGGACGTTTGTCATTTTTTTCAATTGGAATCGGATTTTTGAGGGTGTCTAAGAATACGATAACCAGCTGAAAAATTAGCCCGCACAACCCAGAGACGAATCCCGAAAAATCGCCACTTCGTAAAACCTAATCGATCCGCGTAAAAAAAAATTCTAAAAGGAAAAAAAAATGGTATCAATCGTGTAATTCAATTCGAAAATGTAAAAATGTATTTTCCTTCTGTAACATGAGATAAATAGAGATCTGAAGGTGTGAATGCTATCGGAGGCACAATAGGTATCAGTCGTCGGGGAGAAAGGTTTTGTTCAAAAGCGCGCATCAAATTTTTTCTGTCGACGAGAATCTATAAATAATAATTCCCGCTGATTGCAACGCCTCGTGACGTTGAAACCAATGAGGTGTTTGCCGCGGGACGAACAAAAGCCACTTGTACTTGGGAAGCGCGTGCTGGACGCCGATTAGCAGCTGTCGAAGCGTGAAAACGCGACGTCCGCGCGCCTTTACCCCGTTATTCCGTTTGCTTTATTCGCCGGCAGACAGCTAGACAATATTTGAACGTCGAGAGATGCGAAAGAGAGAGACAAAATCGGACAGCTGAACGGCTGTGAAAAAAAGACAAAAAATAGAAAGACAGATGCGGGGTGGGATCGCGCGCCATCCACCGCTGGATATCTGCGAGTTAATTCCGCCCCCCTGGAGAGGGGGCGTGCGAGGAACGGGAGACCGATAAAAAGAGAGGAAAGACACAGCAGAGCAGCCGCGCCAGCAAGATAACACATTTTGACGTTATAAAAATGAGTGTTTTTCCCTCCCCTATCTGCCGAGATAGCGCCGAGACCTAGTCGGATTTCTCATGGTCCAACTCCGGTTCGTAAAAAGGGGCTCTGAATATACACCCCCACGCTCTAATAACATTTATATACTTCCCTCCCCCCCCTCTTTCTTTCCTGCGTTTATACAAATTATCGCAACAACCCTCCGAAATTGAATTCGTTTTATCTCTTTTTCAAGTAGTTTACCAGGTGGCCGCAAGGTGGCGCGCTAAACGGTTATGTTAATTTTGCGTGACGAGCATATTCGAACCAGTTTGCCAATGTGCATCTCCGATTCAAAGTTGAACCAGAAGGTGTGTTTGGAAAAAAGTTTTCAAAAGTCTAAATTTCAGCTTTCTCCCGAACATCTTCTCATGGCAAACTTTTTGATAATGGATTTCCTTTCACTGTGCATTTAATGACGTCAGATTCATTGATTCAATGTTTTTTACAGTTTTCCATTTATACTTATCATGAAACGACACTTGAATGAAAATTGTTACTTATAGATTAGGATTTATAGCCTCCTCATATAGCTCAATCGATGACAGTAGGATGTACTACGTATCGTCATTGTTCTTCATCAATCTTATCAAAGGCCAAAAGTTCTTTATTTCTGGACTTTTATGTAAAACTCACATCTTCATTTGAGTCCACCAAATGACTTTTAACATTAAATTGTCAATCCATTCATTTGTTATTTTATTCTTCCGAAACAAAGGAAATCTAATGAACATCCAATTGACTTACTTTGCAAAACGAAATGGGTATTTTTTTTTGTTCTTTAAATCTGGCGAAGAAGACTTGCGGATCGTATTGTCGAATTAATTGCAAAGTTAAGAAGAAGAAGAAGGATAGCGCTTTGCCCAGCAATTTGTCATTCTTATGAGCAACACTTGGAAAGTATTTAAAAAGTTCCGTCGTTCCGAGGAGCCTGCGGTTATCGTGTCATTTGTTCGTCCTTGTCCCGTGCTATCGAGTGCCACGCGTTTCAAGCTAGAAAAATGACTCCTACGCTGCCGACTTGGACGAGATTAAGCCCGCAAAATTGGCCTAAAAAATGTCTCGGACTTTTTTGCTCGTGCAATCTTTTCAAATTCAGTCGATAATCTGCGGGCTTTTGTTCTATACCAATTTTTATTCCTGGTATCACTGTAAAAAAAATTTTTATTCCAGAATTCAAATTAAGAAAAGAATTTTAAAAATAAAAAATAAGATAAATAATTCAGATTTTACTTTTTTAATTCTAATGTAAATTGTTTTTCGGAACTAAGTTTAACTTCAAAATCAAATTATTGTTTCACAGTGCAGGCTTATAAAATTTAAATGCACCGTTTTCTTCATCTTATTATACATTGATCATCAATTATGCAAATTTCAATGCATAATTGTCATTGGATCATAATTTGCAGTTCAAATTTCATAAGAATAAATTTGCATTTAAAATATGATCCCCATTTGATAATTACGTCTGACAAAATTATACCAAGTTGAACGAACTTGGGGGTCCCGTTATCTATGCCATCTCTGTAATCTAAAATGCGTTAATATGCCCTCTCCCCCTCACGGCTTTGTGAAAATAAAAATTTGTCTTTTTCCATACAAATCAAAAGATCACTAATCTGATCATTAATTTCTTTTCTGTTTCAGGTAAGTGTTGGGACAGATCTAATCAACGAAATGGCGTGAGTTGAATGGACTTTTCATACGGAAATAATTGCGCGTGTCTCCCAGCGCGATAGCCTATAGGCCTTATATTATAATTATATTGCAAATTCATTCTGATCGATTAAAAAAGGCTAATCTTGCTACCATTTTTTTTCTTTCCTCGCGATTGATCATAATCGCTGAGGAAAAAAAAAATAATAATTGCAATGCAAAAAAGACGCCGCAGTCAACAACCTCTGACACACTGGTACTATTGCCAAGTAAATCATTACTTAGACATATTCACGGTTTTATAAAACCGCCTGCGTAAGTATTTTAAGTAGTACTCGAGTGCGGCTATGTACACGCGGCGATGTAACTTCGATAAGCATACGAATTGCACGCGGTACCTATATATAGGTGTTTACGTGATGTAGCACCGAGTCGTTTGGGTGTGTTGGCAGCCACGCATCTCATATTAGTGCGTTTAAATGTAAATAAAGTAAGATTTGCTACGATTGATACCTGATACTTCACTGATAGTCCTCGAATTAACGCAATAAATTGCGCTTGCAGTGTATCAATGATTTCGTTGAGCTTTAGTTTATTTTTCTCTTTAATATCAAGCGTTAAATCATTCGAAGAAATTAAAATGAAAGAAAAAATTTGATTTGCAAAATAGATGGAATAATTGAAATTGAAACTGGTTGTCGAATGTTAATATGTCATGAAAACCAAAATAAAAATTTTTGTAATTAGAATAAAAAAGTATCAGAAAGATGTTGATCTGAAATAGAAACATCGCGGCAAAAAGTGACAGCAATTAAATGTTTATGATTAGAAAAGATAAATATGTACCTCGTCTAATATGAGATTGAGCCATTGTCGCTCCGTCTGTGACCAATTTAATTATTCAGAGTGGTTCAATGAATTACAAT
The DNA here is from genome assembly GCA_025266255.1 of Trissolcus basalis. Lineage (NCBI taxonomy): Eukaryota > Metazoa > Arthropoda > Insecta > Hymenoptera > Scelionidae > Trissolcus > Trissolcus basalis. The sequence continues at coordinate 4,118 of JAAMPD010002322.1, forward strand.
TTTCTCCGCCGTTGTTTCGCGCCGTTAATTACACATACGTTTTCTCGTAATCGTGATAATTGAAAAAAAGCAAGTAATTGAAATTATGCTAAAAGTGTTTTAGAGCCTGTGGGAAGCGGTCTCGTTTTTCTTCCCCCCTGAAAAAAACATTTGTCTGTTCATTTTAATTACACGATTTTTGTACTGTCAGAAAAGTGGCGACTTGTAATTACAAAGCGCACCGAACAACGAAATGCTAATACCCGTTACCTATAATTAAAGAAACACGGCGAAACTGATTGTTCGAATATTTGTCATAATTGTAACACATTGTAATATACATTTCCAAGAACACTTTTCATCCATGCAGGAAAAAAAAATCGTGTACATTTTTTTTTTTGTTCTTCAAGAGTCAGTCGGTTTATCTCCTCTCGAACATCAGTCTAACGAATAAAAAAAAGACCCTCCTGGAGAGGCGTACTTTCGAATGAAGTTTGCAGCCCAAGCTCAAGTTCTGGCTTCATCGGGCGGTTCATCGCGATTCACACATCTTGAGCAATCGATGCCCAATGGGGGACAATCGGGTGCGACAAGTAGGTCAGTCGAGGGTGACTGTAACGTGTCTCTATGATCGGCACTCGAGCGGGCCGTTTGCCTGTCACAATGGCCGTAACGAAACTGCGCGAAGAGTATCGAGTGGTGGAGAAATGTACAAGAAAGCATTGGCCTCTCAGAGCAAGAGAGACAGAGCGAGAGGGGGGCACGTGTCTCGGGCCACTCAGACGACCGCGTACGTTGCATTAGGCAATATCAGAACGGCGGATTGAAAAGCCCCGCGAGTGGATGTATCGGCTCGTAATCGTCGCGAGCTCTGTTCGAGAGACGAAGAAAAGGGATCGCTGAATAGCGCCCGGGATGTAGATACGTCATGTTCGCGCGGCAAAGTGCGATTCGTGACGGGATGCTCCTTTGTCTTTGAGCGCGCCAATCCCCATCGTCGCCTCTCGCCGTTTCTCCATGTCCCTGTGCATGTCACAGTCACAAGGATTGTGCGTGTGAGGGTGTAATTGTCACGCTGCCTTTTATTTGTACGTGTGAGCGCAAAAGCCCTCGGAGAGCGCGACAGACAATGCTGATCTGTTGGAAAATGTACCCGTGCCAGTTTCCGAGAGAAAACGGAACTGGATAAGCCTTTTTCATATAGCATATTTTGCCGCACTTCACAACTCGCCGCGGTTACAACCGCACAATTTATATAAAGAGAAAAGAGCGAGAGAGAAACCCTTTCGAGTACTGGAGGGGTGTATGTTTTGTTTTTGTACCTTTGTTTGTTTCAAGCATTATTTTTATCCACCGAGTTCAATGTTGTTTAAACAATCAATTATTTATGAACTCAGCTGATGGGAATGTTTAGAAACCGTTCGCCAAGAACAAACTCCATGGGCGCAAATTAATTATCTAACGGATTTCAGAGAGGATACTTTGAATAGTGTTCAAACAGAGAAAAGTCGTAAAGTTTTCATTGAGGAAATTTCATTTCCTATTAAGTACGTGCCGAGATTACATTCTGTTAGTATTAAATCCGGCCAGGAGGGTCATAATTTTGAAAACAAAAATGTTTTTCAAGCTTGGAAGACTGACAGGTACTCAAAAAACATGTTAACGAATTATTAATTTTTTTCTGTGGGTCTCCCAAACAGTTTTTAATTTTTAATATTCGTCATTTAAAATATTCTGGTTATGTGAAATATTATGTATGATTTGTTGTAAATATATTTTGTAGTTTTTTTTCTAGAAATATGATGAAATTGTTTGAGCAAGTGTATAGAATTATAAGAAAATGGGAATGGAAAACACAATTTGACAGATCTACGAAGGCAGAGACGCAACTGTGGTGGGATGATAAGGGAGAATCAGGAGGAAGAATCTCTTGGCTCAACGATGGCAAGAGCGACCCCGACGCGACCCTCACACCTTCGGCGGGGGGCACGGAACACTCAGTTAGCGCTCTGCTATCATTTTTCCACACGAGTTGGCTGCTTCTCTGGTACTAACGCGTACTTGGGATCGTGACACCACGCCGAGATATGAAGCCTCGAGAGATGCCACCCAACCCACCGCTGTCACCAAAGTCCTTTCCTTCTCCCGGGATGGATCGAACTATTCAATTTGCAGACGATGAAAATATATTTCGCTCATTGTTCGGGCCGCCGATTACAGTCGTACGAAAATTAACTCTGACCCGGATTGAAGGTCGTGTCGAGGCGAAGTCTCGCCCACACAAAAACATCCAACGAAAAGAGAGAGGATCAAGTTGAAAAGACAACGAGGGAAGACGGCGCTCTCTGCTTACGCTGAATTGATATCACACATCGTAGGGTGGCGCACATTTTCACTCGAATATCCTGATAACGACCTAATGGCTCAAACTTCTCTCTTCACTCGCGCCAGCTCTCGGATTCAATGAATCCGAAAGCGATAATACGAACTCTTGAAAGTACATACTTCGACAGTGCTCGCGCAGTCTAATCGAACAGAGCGAGGCAGCGAAATCCACGAGAATACGCCAGGCAATCAGCGGATCTTTCTTTTCGGATTTGTCCGCCATTACCAGCTCGCTCAGACACGTACGCTCCACGACCCAAAATCATTCAATTTATTAAACGCTCGTGTTATAAACGTGTTTCTCGCGTTACATTACTGTTTTAACAAATTTCATCCTTCAGATTACACACCGCAGGGGAACAACGCCAAATTTAATTGGGAACAAATGTTTCTGCTACACAAATTTAGGCTTTCATATTAAAGACTAATTCAACTTTTTTTTGCTCCCCCCTCTCTCTCTCTCTCTTTTCGATTTCGCATTCATATTCTTATTAATTTATTCGACTGGTCGAATCTTGAAGATTAATATTTTGAAAGCAATCGCGATCGGTGTCACGATTAAGTGTATAAAAATTTGCACTTGTCGAAAGTCGTAACAGTCCAACGACCCAGATCGTCCCATTAAGAATGCTACTTTTTTAAGACAGGGCCATGGTTCAATCTCCAGTATCAACATCAAATTATCATAAGAGATATAAACGCAGTTTGTCGAATGACAATTTATGCAGAATGAGAAAGCAGGATTTTGCGTACAGTCTTGGCCAACAGTTGTACGACTTTTTTATCAAGTTAAAAAGAATTCGAAATCTCAAAAACATGAATCTGAAAATCAAAAGATGAAAAAAAAAAAGGACAACCGTTTTATTTGCACTGGAAGGGAATTTAAATAAATTTGGAGTTGATGCTGGAGATGTGAAATGAATATTGGCACGTTGACTGTAATTGACGGTTTAAATACACAATGTTTGATGAAAAGAGTGGAGTTGGCGAGAGCTAAATCTAGAGGAGGCAGTAAATCCTTTTAGACCAGGATACAGTGTGGCAAGGATGATCGGCAGCCTGCGAGAGTGCAACTAAAAATAATACGTAGCTCTAGGTGGGAATGATTCGGTATCTCTTAGGACGTCACGGGGGTCTGAAATATGAGAGATACGATGGACCTCGCCCCATCCGCCTGCTGTCCCGCGCCATCCCATTCCCCGATGGTGCATTAGCGCTAATCTCCGCTCTTTAGTCCTCTCTTTATCTTTCTGCCCGCTGCCCCGCGCTCCCTCCCACGAGTCGTCTCATTTCGTACGAGGCCATCCTTGTCTGGACCGCAAATTCGCTAACTCTCAGTCCCGCTCTCTGACCGGCACAATCTGCCAGCGACAAGAGTAACAAAAACGGAAGAGACACCGGTTGTACTACCTGCAATCTCGGTGCCGACGCCTCGGCTGCGGCCACTTATCGATCGGTCCATCTAATCGCCCGATCCGTTATTTCGAAGGTCCCATTTCGAGTTTTGACATTCCGAATCTCATTAGCTCTTTGCAAAAATCAAACTTCCACCAGATTAAATTGTTCATGGTAAACAAATTTTGATTCCATCTTATATTTTTCAACCCATTTTTTTTATTTTATCTTTTTATTTCAAGTTTTTTTTCTCTCTTATTTAATCTCATTGTATTATTTCATTTTTTACAGCACAGCTTGTAACTAAAAATTTATATAATTAACAATTTGTGTATATCGAATTAAAACTTTCGAATGATAAGGACGAAATTTTGATTGCAAGGGAGGAACATCTCGGCAGAAGGAAATTCTGGCTTATCTCGTTGATGGATACGAAATTTCAGCGATAGCAGATCGCAAAGAACGATAGAAGGTCTGAGTTGAGTCGAGGATAAAATCAAAAACTAATATAGACGACGAGATTAGTCGAACAGGAAATTAACTGGCTAAGAGGTCGCTTATAAAAGTATATTCTAATATTGAAAACCCGCTTGAAATAATTACTTCGCCGCTGGTCGAGCACACAGAACGAGACTTGGACGCGTGTTCTAAAACTGCAACATTTGCATCGATGGCTAGATTATCAGTCCAACTAGGCATCCGCCACCCGGACGTATTAGCTATTTTATAGATACAATCAGGCAAGAAGTCTATCGTGTTTGGCATTTAAACCCAATTCGGTGTCTGGTTCGTTCTATTATGAAGAGGAAATTTGATCGGCTGCGTATCCGGGAAATAAAGTATCGCGTTTTAAAGTCCCCCGGCCATTAACTTAATCATTTTCTATTATTACAAAAAAAATATGTTTTTTTTTCGTCTACTCCCATAATCAAATGAAAAACATATATTCATTTCAAATAATTGACACTGCCGCAATTGTTTTACATAATTGTTATTAAAATTGAATTGAAAGATTTTCTTGACAGAGAAAAATGAAATGTGCAATTGAAGTGGATACAAACGTTGATTGATACTCGATCGAAAAGGAACTTTAATTATTGCCCAGCAATCCGATCGATGAATATGCATTAATTTTTCATTTGATTTGCGACGTGTGAAGAAATGTTATTAATCGGCTTATCGGATTCAATTAGAGGCAACGCTATCAAATCGAATCAAGTTCAGATCCTTGATGATAAAATCAAACGGTCTAATCAGTGTCTAGGTACGGGTTTCTTTCCATTCGAATCATGCGTGTAGTGATAAAAGCCGATGCAATCAGAACTGACGAATATTTACCAAGTTTCTATATCGCATCAAAAACATCCGAATCTTGGTGGATCTAAAGGCCAAAAATATAAATCCAAATCTGCATCTCACCGATTTAATCTTAACAATCGCAATTGTTCCTTCCATTGTGATTCTAATTTCGATATGATTCAGCGAGTTTATCGGCGCGATTTCTATAGCGAAAATAAAATCAATTAATTGATAACCGTTTATAGAGTAAAAAAGCATCAAGTATTTTCTATTAGCGATACACAATGTGGAATGTGCCAGTTTGTCGTGTTCGACCACCCTTTCGCATTTCGGACACGTGTACAGTCAAAATGTTCAGCGGTGCGAGGTGATTTGATAGTTGACGCTGACAGGTGGGGTCGCGTTTTAAAAAAAAGCCGAGTGGGGGGCCGCAAAAAAAGACGGAAAGTGCGTTGGAAAACTCGCGCCCGAGCGAGACGACGAAAGAGGCCATTTCGGTGGCGCACCCGATAACATCGAATATTTTCGACGCGAGCACGCCGCGACCGCTAAAAAGGCCGGGGTGATGCCGCGTCGCGACGCCGCTCTTCCCGACAATAACCGCCGGCAATCCGTTATTGAATTTTTATTGGCGACGACGAGCCAATTTATACCATCGGCCCACCTATTCCTCTCTTTCTGACGGCTCTCGTCAAAACTTCGACAGCTTGTCAAGCTCCAAGTGAGTTTGCCATTATCGTTTTCTCTGAAAACTCCCAAGAACTAAAAGAATTGGTCCAATTTCACTTGAAAAAAGCACTCTCAAATAACACTGATTGAAATAATTCTTGCTTCAACAGACTTTTTCAACTCCATTTTGTATACCTACAAATTTTAGGATTGACAATTTTTTTTTCATCAAAATTTTTATCTTTAATTCATTTGGAAAATTGTTGTAAAGCTAAACTTGTTTCAAATTCAGATGAATCGTTTAAAATTTGTTTAAGGAATATTTCATCTTAACGACAAGAAAATTGGAAGTTTTGTTTTTTTAATCATATTTTTAAAACAGGGAGGAACTTAAAAATTATCAATTTCACAAAAGGTCTGCCGTTACTGGTCGACATTTAACGTTTCCATTGACATAAATAACGCATAACCACATAATTATCGTCGTTCTACGATCCCTCGTGTAAGGTAACACCGGCTCTTTCCGCGATGTCAGGCGAATCGTTATAGCGCATAATTGCAGATAATTCTTGTTTGTATATTAATTTGAATTTATAATTTGCGCGCGTATTTTGTTTGGCCAAAAAGAAGTACGACATGAAAAATTATCAGATCATTAAAGTTCAGATGTGGTATCATTAATAATTAACTAAAAAATATATAACAATTTTTTTGTGTTTAATTTTTGTCTTAGTATATTTAAATTAAAAAAAAGTTTACAGTTTAGCTTTTTTCTTGTTCACAAACGTGATGGAATATGTAAAAATGGAACATTTATGTATGCAAATGACAAACTCTTAATTGCGAAAAAGGTATTATGAAATTGGTGTAATGCTAAGCGTTTTGCCTGATGACCCTTAAGGGTGCTCGGTCTTTGTTGAAGGCGCGCGTGTCTGCGGGCTGTTGTGTCAGGTGAGCTACGAAGGACCCACCAGCATGATGCAAAACCGTGCGCCACTCAAGCCACGTGACACACCATAAAGGCACAAAGGCACCTCGAGAACCCGCGTGCCACACGTGTAACATCCGCCCCCGGAAATCGCCCTGTTAAGACGATCAAGTCTAAAGTTCGTTAAGACGTTAATTCTCAAAACGTGTTACAAGACAAGAGGAAAAGGAAGTGCGTCCTGTCCTAAGAATTGATATCATATCGACATTCAATACTACTTTCACAAACACTTTTCTCCGACCTGAAAGAACAAATAAAAATTTTTGAAAACATAATAAAATTGTTGAAACATTTGAAAAATTATCATTGTTTGGAACATTGTTATTTGTACATCTTGGAATGTTAAATTTGATGAAATACATGTTTAGAAATAAAAATTTCCAAGGTTTCATATAAAAGTTGTATTAATTTCATATGCAAAAGGATGTTGTTTTATCAAAAACAGAGATACTGTAAAATATTGGTTGACAAAAATAGACAGTTTTTCGATTATGATAAGAGTGGCAAGATCTTATCGCGAAGTAAATGGCATCAATTTAATAACGAACGATAGCATCGGCGAATTTATTATTCGACCGAGTTAGTAACGTAGTTCTTATCAAATCTTTATCAATAAAATATCGACGAATGTCAATTCCTTGGCAACATTTGTGACACAAGTGATCGACACGATCAACTGAAGATGTCATGCATATTTTTTTGTTCAATTTTAACAAGTCACAAGTTACTAAAAATGTTTCTGGGAAATTGGAAATAACCTTGCAAAAGAAACTTTGAGAAAAAATTATCATTTTGAATTAAAATTAGTTCAACTTTGATAATATTCATATTGGGATGATAAATTTATAATTATCTTTTATAAAGCTATAAAAACTAGATAAAAAAGTTGTTTTTGCAAAACTGAATTTCTTAGAAAGATTTCAGTTTCAGTAAAACAATCAATCAGATCAGTATCAAAATGAATCCTTTTATATTTGTATAGACATACACTATGTTAAAATATTTTTGAATCTTAAATTACAAATTGTTTTCTTTTTTCGTTTGTCCAACGTGACGAAAGTATGAAAATTCGATTATCAATCCACATTCTTGCATATGAAATTTAATTCGCAACACAATGTGGGACCAACAAAAATAATAACTAGATTAAACAAAACGACCGATCGTGACAAGCGATAATCCAAATATTTTTATACTTCCAAGCGCATTCGCAAACGAAAAACAGTTTTTTCTTCTAATCGCCGCTTATCAGTCCATTATCATATTTATGCCCGCCTGTAAAACTCGATTCGCATTCAAGCTTTCAGCGAGTAATTTCAGATCGATGCGATGAAAATGCAAAAAAGGAACAACGCATTTGAGTCGCACCTTTTTTCCCCACTCTCTATTTCTCTTTCTCTATTTGATCGATGACAATTTGGGGCCAATATTTGCATCGAAATTCAGATTCGACAATTCGTCTTTCTGTGAGTATCTTTGTCGAACGTACAAGCGCGGCCTTGGCATTTGCGAATAAATGGATCCACTGTCTGCCCGGACAGACTTGAACCAGTTGTGAAGAGGAGACATGGCGAACGTTTCCGTGTGATAAGATAAGACGCTATCGCCCTGTCTCGTTCTTCTAAAAAACAAAAAAGGACGAATGTGTGTGTACGCATATGATGGAGGAATATATAGACAAAGGCAAAAAATATATGACCGGTGAGAAACGGTGTCGTACGTGTCTCTCTCGCTAAATTCGATTTCAAATCCATCCCTCTAATAAAAACCTCGAAACCACATCACACACCACAAAAAATCGTCTGTTTTTAGAATCTCTCATTTCAGAAAGAGATTAAGAAAATGAACAAAATATAAATTCAATTAATGTTTTGTTTTTACAATATTTGTCAAAGGATAACATTGATATTAATTTCTAATTTATTAAATATCATTAATTAATATTAATTACACTGAAAATTCTATTAAATATTATAATTTATTGATGAAAATTTACTGAACTGTACAGTATATGGGGGACAAATCTAAAATTCATCAAAAATATTGAAACTTACAGCAAGTTTTGAAGATTGAGCAAAATTACTAAACTAATATCAATTTTGCATTATTATACATATACAGTTCAGTATATGCAGCCCCCATATACAGTTAAGTAAATTTTGATAACAATTTTTTCTCCGTGTAGTTGAAAAATTAACAAAATGAGAATGATATTTATATTTTCTGTTTTGACAATGTTTGTTAAATGTTGACATTGTAAGTTTTGAAAAAAATGATTTTACACGAAGTGTCTTGATCGGATATTATGTTTTATGGTCCTCCAGCGGCGTAATCCAGCTTTATTAGACGTGTCCATTAATTCAGTCGATTCGTCATCGCAGACGCCCATTAAAGTAAAGGCACCATGAAAAAGTGTCGTCGCTTTTTATCGGAGCGAAAACGCAGTCGTAATTATGATTATGTCACGTAGTAGCCGAGTGTATGACCCGACCGATTAGGGTAGTTCGCCTCGTCAAAACGGTCGGGAGAACAAATGCGAGATGTGGTACAGACGAGGAAGAGCGGTGCAGTGATGGCAGAGACAGCTGCGGAAGGGGCAGGGAGGGACAAAATGGTCAGAGATTATACAAATGAGAAATGACCGACGGGTTGCTGGATAACTTTGCTCACTAACGTGGGACGGGCGCAAAAAGAAGGAGACAGATTTCGGACATTTGTTAAAAAAATGACCTTGTGATAAGGTGCATGTCTTTTTGGGAATAATTTTGTTCGCATCAACATTATCCAAAAACAAGCTTTCCGAACTTGTAATCGCAGTTCTCGTTATGAAGATATTTTTTCTCTCCACAGTTGCTTGATGAAATTAGCAGAGGAAAATTTTTATTTATTTCTTTTTCGTCGGACTTATCGGGTCGAGTTATCAGAACAATTTATCAAAAATTGTATCCTCACATAGAGTCCGTAAGGGCGTCTAGAATTTCAGAAGATCGTCTAGACTAGCTGTTGCTGGGTTTTCTCCCCGGGGAAAGGAACAGTCATTGCGAAACAGTGAGGCCACTGTTGAAAATCGCACTTCGCTCCCACCCTCGAAACTGCGCCTCGAGGATCTCGACAAGCAAGAGATAACGCGGCGCCAGGGAGCTCCTCTCCAAGAGGCTAACGGTCGCTGATCCCCATGACGTCACACACAATTCGGACACGATGCCGTACTGCTTTCAAACCTTTCAGGTTAATCAATATCTCTGTACAATAAAGATCACAAATCAAATACAACGATATACCACTATTCACGTAAAATTTTTGAGTAATCAATTTTATATGCTTTTTTTACATTAATGTCTATTATACATTGAAGATTCTTGGTATGAATCAACCAGGTATGTCAAAAGTCATAAAAATAATTGAAAATTGATGGGCGTAAATCAAATACATGTGAAAGAAAATCTCTGTTCCTGATAACACTTGATCTTGTGAATTTTTGTTAACACACTTGATCCTACGGGTTGGAAAAACCTAGAAACATTGTTGTAATCTGTTAGATGGTAGAAAACTATTTTTGTAATCGGTTAGATGGTTGTTCATCATTTACAACTGTTAAATGAGATGTTATCGCGAGGGGTACACTGCGATATAAATGACACTTGAAAACAGGAAGCGATAGATATATAGATATCGGGAAACGAATTTGAAAGCTTCCTTTCATGAGCATACTTTGAAGATAAGCACGAATACCGCAACATTTAAGTATTTTATTAGATACCACTATTATTGATGTACGTTTACCGTAAATATTATGGGCCTCATTATGATTGCCAATTGTAAGGCAACCTTTTTGTAGAATAAAAAAATTGACTGGTGTTTAAAAAAATGTTTACATTTTTTTTGTTGTTAAAAAATAAAAATAATAAAATTTGTGCATTAGAAAATTTGAACCCGTTTTTGTTGTGCACAATCGATCACGATAGCAATCAAGAGGATAGGAAATGATGATACCGTGATACGTTAAACAATCGATGCTTTCGAGCGGTGCAAAAATTTTAATTGGTTCGGAGGCAAAAATTTAATTGACGAAAAGTTGGTCGGCAGCGTATGGAAATTGGTCGCTCGGTGATTATTATTTTAATCACGTTTACATAATCAGTAGATGTATGTAATAATAAAGCGCTCTCGCGAGATAGGATCGATTGTAAATTTGTGCGTCGGCTATGATAAATTTCGCTTTCAATCTACTCGCAATCAAAATACAGAAAAATGCATTTGAATATTAAACGATAAATTTGCAAAAAAAAAATCCGGAATCGCTGAGGCGTTAATTTTAGCATTTTGTGTAAAAAATCAAGTTCAGTTAGAGATTATTATGACTCGATAACTTTTTTTTCGTGTTAGGGCATTTTCATTGATCGCGCTATAATTTAAAATCCAATTTGAATTTGTTAAACAATTCGGCCACTTTATCCGTGCTGTAGATTTATTGTTAGTCGTACATCTCATCTAGCAACAATTTGTCGATTTTTATTATACTTTTTGTGCGCAAATGTATACACGGATAGAAATACAGCATCAAATTTTACTATGATTCTTACCAAAGCGCGGACGGTACAGCTTCATCCAAAAAATTAATTACCATCAACGTAACGAAATTCAGTCAAAATTCAGTAAATAAATACACGCAAAAAAAATTATATGATTTATTAAACTTATCAATAAAATTACTATAACTTATTGTAATCTAGACATGTGTGTAGCTTTTGACAAATTGAAATATAATTTTCTAATCATTTTTACTACATGATGTTGTAAATTTTACTCTAATCATAAT
>JAAMPD010002323.1:0-15676 GCA_025266255.1 Trissolcus basalis
TTTTTTTAATATTTATACGTTCTGAATATTGTTAAAACATTTGAATAATTCTTTTTAAATTTTTATGTCATCAGTTGAAAGAATTTTTGTTTTGCTTTCGTAAAATTGAAAAATTTAGAATATTTAAATATTTTGAAATTTATTACATCATGGAATTTTTCGATCATTTCAATTTTTTATTAATTTTCACATCAACAGTTAAAAACGGTTTCTCGCCTGCAGAATTATGTCAAACTTAAACATCCAGTGCAACAAAAATTCAGATTTTTTTTTAATTTTATTTTCAAATTGATATTTTCAAATTTCTTTCTAGACCATTTAACGTTTCCTCTTAATTTTCATGTCTTCGGTTGAAAAAAAAAAAATGTTTTTTCCCCTGCAGAATTATGTCAACTTGGATATTCCGTGCAACAAAAAAACCAATGCAATTATTTGATTAAAAGATTGCATCGTCTATCAATCAAGATGCAGTTTGTAAAAGCAAAATTGATTAAATTTCCATAACCATCATGCATAAATCAAACAAAAAACAATGTTTTTTTTGTTTAACTTATGATTGCACCAGTTTGATTCGTAAGAGTGACATGTAGTTTTCTAATCGCCTCGATTACACAATTTGGAGCTTGCCTTTACTTTGTAAACTGCGCAGTTAAGCTGTACAAAAAACAGAGACTTATTTAAAAAGTAATACTGATGCGACCGGATGGACCAAATATTTGTCTATCATTTTTTTAATGAAAAGAGTGTTTTGAAATTCTTACACCCATTTCAAAAATTTAAAATCTAAAAAAATTCCAACAGGAAGTTGTCGGTGATAAAATTCTTACCAAACGAAATGAATAAAATTATTTGTTATGAAAAGCAAAATAAAGAATTTCCATCTATTAAAAAACTTAAATTTGTAAAATAATGTTGAAAATTCCATTTTATTATAATTTTATATAAGTATAATTTTTTTCAATTTGTAAAAAATTTTTTTTCTTTCAACTAAAACTTATAATTTGGGTCTACGTTTTACGTCAAATAAAATTGTATTAGAAAATGTTGTAATTTTTTAATTTGCATTTGCGTTTTTAATTTTCAACGATTAAGTAGTATAATCGGCCATCAGGATGACCGATAATTTTTTTTCTACTGTGATGTAACTTTGAGAAATTGTATGACATCATAACATCAAAAAAATGTCGTACCATCCGTCAGTTCTGCTACAATTTTTTTTTCAACTCGTTTTTTTCACATTTGAATAAATTAACTCCTTTTAACATCGCCTCGTTCATTATTTTCTTGATAATTCCAATTTCAATATTGAATCACCAACGTCATTCACAATTTACCACATGAATGATAAAAAAAATCAGATCAGTTGATTTATCAATTTGCAGATCCAAAAAAATCTTAAAACATGTTTATTCGATCAAATCGTACGAATGCGTTGCTAAAATAAAAGAAACGGGATATGATTGCGAAAGAAAACAAAACAAAAATCAAACAAAATACAACAAAACGAGTCACAGTCAACGATTTACTGCACTTAAATTAAATTGCCAGATGAACATTTTCGTTCGAAACTTCTGGGCTCACAAATTTATGTCACACCTGTTTCACAATCATTGTCATTGAGATCGACCAAAGGTTCGATTTTTTTTTCTTCAAATTCAACTGACAAACTCAAATCCGTTCCCTCAGACTGAATACAAAACGAATATCCACGTCAACAGTCGATAAACGAGGCTATTCGATATTATTTTTGTAAAAGGACATGCGTTGAATCATCGAAAATGCTCGAAGTCCAGCGAATTAATTGTACAACGTTTCTCTCTCTACAACTATGAAAAAAAATCAACTTTAATATTTTCATGCGAAAACAGAGTACGACAATTAATGTTTAAAAATAATAAAATCACTCGGACAAAAATATATTTCAAAATATACTTTACGTATATTTCTATATTTAAAACATATATTTTAAAATAAATACATTCGTATATATTTTACATAAAAAGTCATTTATAAATTATTGAATAAGCGACAACAAATTATATAAATGAAATATATATAAACAAAATATAACGTATATAGATTTTTTCAATGAAATATGTTATATTAATATGAAAAATATAACATTGAAATATATTCACAAGTATATTTTCTACATTTAAAATTTATCTATATATATTCTATATATAAAAGTCATTTATAAATTATTTATAAAGCGGCAAAAAGTTATATAAATGAAATATAAAATGACCATATATTTTATCGAAAAAATATATTATATTTATATGAAAAATATAAAATTGAAATATATTCCCACGTATATTATTATATTCATGTATTCCTGACCTTTTATTTGAAATCTAAAAATATATAAATATAGATACATTTTTTTTTTTATTATTATGTTCAACATTTTGATAAAAGAATGTAATAACAAAGTGGAAAATTTTTTGTCAATTTTCTGAGCGAGGATTGTTTTTATATCCTCAAAGCAACATCAAACGGTTTTGAATATTCAAAGTCTGTTGGTCTGCAACAGTGAAAGGATTTGTACGGAAACTTTTGTTGGGATGGCGACCTCGACAGTATTACAGTTGATTATAATATTACTGCGGTGCGGAAAAAAATTCAAGTGCACTCGTTACTCCGCTCCTTGGCAGTGAGGACTCAAAATGGCAATGAGATTTTTATAGTTCGCCAGAGTGCAACGGACAGAGCGGAGCTCAAGGAAAGATTTCCTTATTGTTGACTCTGCGTAAACTGGAACCTGCTTGCAGGTCAACCACATGCCTCGGCATTTTCCATAGGTTGATAACACCTTTGAAGTTGCCCACATTTCTGTCCCTCGTTTGTTCTTATTATTCTCTCATAACATTTTGTTGACGAACAGAAACACGCCAGATTGTATTGTTGGGCGCGGGAAAAAACAGCCCGTCCGAGGCCGACTGTTGATAATGACCTCGTCGCTGGGATTTGCGCATTTTGCGATCCGAAAATTGTAACCTTAAAATTTTCCTTTTTTCCACATTTTATTCTTAAGAATATCAAAATGTTCCAGTCGATTCATTCTAAATTTTCTATTCTATTTATATGAAAAAGAACATCTGATTTTTCAAACATTTTTTTGCAACCAAAAATTTTCAAATTTCGTGTAAAAATTATCACAAATTTTCTACGTGATATTAATATTTTTAATATTGTGGAATTGTTGAATGAAAAACAAGTTTTTTTACAAGAATTGGCAAGTTGTATATTTTTTTCAATTATAAACCATATTGATGATTAATTTTAATTCATTTTAAATTATAAATTCAGTTTTCAGACGTTTTATCAAATATAAATTTTATATTTTCTCAAAAACTTTAAGGACAACCGAAAATTTTACAAGAATTGTATGTAAACAATTTTTCATAAATGTATGTGAGAATAGTGTCAAGTACACTAACATAAATTACAATTGGCCTGATTGAATTTTTTCAAAAAAACAAAAAAAATTTTTTTTTTTCTTGCCAACCCTAAATTTGAGCATCAAAAATCGATTCACGTGAAAGAATTGTGACAAAGAGATTTGTCACCGTTACAAAACGATCATAGCTTAACACCCACAGGATTTTAAAAAAGACACCAGCAGCTGATATGACAAATTACGTCATCAAATCGCAAATGTAACTGAAATCTCGCAAGGACGCTCGTGCATTGACAAAAATATATTATATTACATAAATCGAATGATTAACGTAGTCGGATCATGCGGATCAAAATGAATATAAAAAATCTTAATCATTTCATTTTTCATTGACGACAAAGAAAAAAAAACAGAAACATTTTTTTCACAACCGTTTAGTTTCTATTAACCAAATTTATTTTAATATTTCTTTTTCACATCCGAACCATTTGTATTCAAATGAAAAAGGAGACTGACAGAAAAATTTTACGTTGAGAAAAACAAACGTGTTCTGATTAAATCAGTGCAGACAACAAAAATTTACATGGCGCATCCAAAGTCATATTTTTAGCTCAGAACCATATTATATATTTGAACAACAAATATTTTATCTCATCGCCGTGTGAATGCCAACTCGAATGCATATTGTCAGTACAATTAAGGAGACACTGAAAAGCGATAACAACTTGGTATTTAAATTGTGAAGTAGTAAACAGACGAAGGAGACCGTTGCTGCCTAACCGAGGAACAATAAAAATTGACTGCCGAAAAACAGAGGAAACGGAAACAAGAAACACTGCAGACAGAACGAACGTTTTGATTCACAGATATATTAAGATCGTAGACACTCATTGATTAGTACGCGTGTCTACTCTTGAGTGCGATGATTATAATGTCAACATGGGTCCGCATGCCTGATTTGATTCAATTTTCAAATTTCTTTGTTTACTAATCTTTCATCTCATAACCATATTTGTCTGCAGACTCAGACCGTTCTTATATCATTTTTTAAAATAATTTCAATATCAACACCAAAGGACGAATGGTACATTTTGAGATGCAAAATAAAATAAATAATTTGATTTATTTTAATAAAATTAATAAATTGATCAATAAATAAATTGTATTGTAAATTACAAAATATTTTGTGAATTTTCATTCATTTTATTTTTTATTTTATTGTCCTGGTTAAAGTCAAATAATTGATTTTAACATTTCATAATTTATTAGTGCCTCAATTATGAGAAAATCAATTCATAATTTATTGTTTGTTTAATTCAATGTTTTTTTTTTTTTTGGATTTGGACACTGTCATTTTATTTATAATACAATTTTGGATTACGAATTCCATGAAACAATAAAATTATGAATTTTCAGTGATTTTAAAAAATTATTAAATAATTATTATATAAAATAATTGAAATAAACAAAACAGTTATTAATTGATTTTCATAATTAAGGCACCAATTATAAAATGTTAAAATCAATTATTTGACTTTAACCAGGGTGTCTTATGAATTTTTCGTTTTGAATATTATATCTTATTTATATCTATAAATTTATATAAATATTTTATATATACTTGAATATATTATGTAAAAAAATTCCGAAAATCAAAAGTTTAACAATTTTTAAAGTCTGAAAGGAAATTTCTAAACCACACCTGCCTTGTGAAAAATGTGAACTTTGCCTGACGAAATTTCGAGTTTGGACTTTGACATGAAACATCTTCTGTTTTGATATGCAAATACAAAAATGGTATTTCATTTTTCTCAGAAGCTCAAAACTCTTACGGCGAAAAGGATATAATCTCTGGCTGATGTAACAATTTTTCGGTTCATAAACCGACTGATTGCTTTTTTGTACTCTTTTTTTTTGCCAATTTGTTTTGGAGTTTTAATTTTAAACCCATTTCTGTATTTTACATTGATGTTTTATATTCTCAAATGTACAACTTCAAGTGTGATATAAAATCATAAGATTTACGTCACCTTCGAGTTGTAAAGTGTACTAAACGATAATCGTCAATTTTGATCTGGAAAAGCAGAATCGTTATTATCTCGATTAGTCTCAACAAGTCACAATACGACCGGCAGGTTTGACGTATTTCTGCTGCGCTACTTAACGTGCTGAATTTGCATAAATTTACCAAGATCAGTTTATGACTCAGCCTCACAACACCGTTTTATCTGAAAAAGATATCCATCTTAAACTCAATTTAAAACAAAATTAACATAATTTTCTGCCGAAATTTTTTCATTCATTCAAATTAAATACATTTAATTTATCATCTTTTAATTGAATCAATTTTACTGAAATTAATTCCAAGTCTATTTTTTTTCAAGTTTCACTCTTTTTTTTTATAGTAAAATTGATGATAATTGCCAGTGCATTTTAAAATGAAGGAAATTCGAAATAGAGAAAAATGAAACATGTGTGACAAATACATAACACATGACTGAACCGAATAAAAATAAAACTGAGATTCAAAACGAAAGAGAAAAAAAGAGTACAGCCATTATCAGAACAAGTTTTTCGAATTCTGTGCTAAATAGCACGTAACTCGCAAAATAATGTATTTATCCTGCGCCTACAAGGAAAACGACGCCACGGGCGATCGTATCGTGTTATCTGATGTCACCGCGCTTTTGAATGGCATTGACACCACAGATTTATGATGATAAAACGTGACCTTTCAAGACTCGCGTCAATTGGAACCTGAAAAACTGTAACCAACTTTTTTCCTTCTGACAATTATTTTTCAACGCTTCCTTCCGTGCGTTTCAAAATTTTTGAATGAACTTTCATGAACCCTCGAAATCAAAAGTATTGCATCAAAAGTATTTGCACATGTGTAAAATGTTTGTTAAATGGTTGCTCGAAAAGAGGAGAGAAAAACAAAAAAGAAAACGAATTTACACTGGCGAATAAAAAATACCGGAAACGAGAAAACAATTAATTTAAACATGAAAAGCGTTGTTTTGTAAAACAATTCTATCGGTTACGAGCGGAGGATTGTGCAGTCCAATTACGTATCACGACAGAGAGGGAGAGTTACGTGAAGGTTATCAAGGTATTATGGTTACAAGACTTGTGTCGTTCGCCACTCTTTTCGTAAGTGCACCTTGCATTCAGCGCACAATGCCGGAAGGATCTATCGAAGAAGAGTTCTGCTTAAGTTAGCCGATTGCTGAACAATTGAAAATGAAAAGATTGTGTACTTGAAAGTGCAGGAAGTGTTTGCAATTACGATTTGTCGTTTCGATTGAAAAAAATTACGGACAAAGTTGAATGCCTGCGCTCAATTCGATTCGCGTTGTTCTGATACTAACTTCAGAGTTTGAACGTACTTCCCGCTTTATTTTCAAATTTATTACGAGCAAAAATAAATATTGAACTTTAAAGTATTTTTAAATTTCGCGCCATGGTTGCGCGCGCATCGTAACTACCTTCAGAATGTTGCGCCACCAAACATAACCTAATCTCATGGTATTAAACCAATTTAATTTTATGTAGAAGATATTAGGGAACTTTGTTTACAAACATAGACATTTTGTTTGTGAAAAGAATTTTTGTTTATGAAAATAATAATAATAATACTAATAATAATGATAATACTAAAAGAATTTTTTTACAAAAATTACAGAAACTTTTGTAAGAACGTTAACAAATATCATTCTTCGTTGAAGAATGTAAACAAACTGCACCTTAGAAAAATAAAAATCGTTATATGACAATATTTTAAAACAAAATTTCAATTTTTGTATGTAAATAATAAATGAATAATATAAGTGAGAAAATAACACACTTCTTGTTAAATTAATTTGCCATGTGATTGTTGATTGATATTGAACAAACCTGTAATATCGGTACCTCTCGGTTCCACAATATACCTTAAGGTAATATGAAAGACTGGTTTGTTTACAAAAACGAGTCGAGGCCAGAGGGTCACATAACAATTGTTTTTATAAAATAACATAAATCAGGCGATTCTTGAACTTTCGAAGAATTTTCTGCTATGTTCTGTTTTTAATGCAAACAGTTGTGTGACTTCCTGACCTTGACTCATTTTTTGTAAATAAACCAAGTTTACATATCACCTTTACATATGAAACGAAAAAAA
The DNA here is from genome assembly GCA_025266255.1 of Trissolcus basalis. Taxonomy (NCBI): domain Eukaryota; kingdom Metazoa; phylum Arthropoda; class Insecta; order Hymenoptera; family Scelionidae; genus Trissolcus; species Trissolcus basalis. The sequence goes on from JAAMPD010002323.1 coordinate 7,566, forward strand.
AGAAAAACACATATTTGAAATGTAAAAATACCATGCATTTATAACAAGAAAACATATATTTAAACATTATTCTAAACCATTTTTTAACTGTTGAATAAAAAATAGTATATTTCATTTACTAACCACTTTGTTTACTTTTCTGTTTGATAAATAAAACCTTCGATGAATGCAAAAAAAATATATTTCTACAAAATTTACATCAAGTTATGGGCGTGATGCGCGCGCAGCATAGGCAATTTCAAAACAGTCAACTTCACTTCAGTAATACACAAGTAGTTTTGGTTAAAATTTGTAATTCAGTTTGACGAAAGAAAATATAAACAAATTAATTGGTGTTAGATGAGTTCGAAAACCGGATGGAAATTGCAACTTACATGAAAACTCTTGTCCTTCCACACTAGGAAGAGGATGTTTGTGCGTTTGATTTGAACGCGCGCACACGGAACAATAATGATTACTCGGTGACTGACAACGACCCTCGAATCATTAACAAATAAGTGGCATGGAGCATAATGTATTTAATGTACGAGTTCCATTAACAATCGCAATGATAAAAGACTATGGACAGATCGTTTTAATATTCCAGTCGGCACCACTCGCAGTGTACCTTTCATGACCTCACGCGCACGTGAGTTCAGAGTCATCTAAACTGTTTCATTAATTTTAATCAATGAAAATACTTTGAACTGCTTTTTCAGATGTCATACATTTTTCATTTCAAACAAATTCTTTGTTTATTTTTTTCGAAATTCAATTTTTCAAAATCCTAATTACATAAAGAATCGGGGTGGCCAGTCTGAAATCTTCATTCATGAAATATTGGACAATTGATTTTTTCAGATTTGATTTTCAGAATCAAATTTCTCAAAAGTCTTTACAAAAGTTTCACTATGAAGTTATCTTCAATGCGCGCGCATACAATTTTGGCGCGAATTTTGAAAACAATACATTTCAATTTATAAAATTTGACTTTCGAGAAAATGTTGGAACTTTTTATTCACTTTTATTATTTTTTCCCAATTATTAGAAAAAGTTAATTGACTTACAGTATTTGTTTTAATTAAAATAATATCAAACGTTATACTTTGCAATTTTATTTGCATTTTCAGAAATGTAGATATGGATCATTATTACAATGTATGAATTTTATTTTGAACATACGTTTGCAATTTTTATATATTGTTCCGAGAGTTTAATCGACTTGACATTTTGTACACTTGTAGGTCGTGATCAGATCTGCTCTGAGAAAAATTGGCAAGGCTGCGAAATCGAATCAATTGTGTGTACGAATTTTCAATGCGCACCGGGCGAATTGTATCTGAGATACGCTTGCACTTTTTTTTTGATATTGTCCCGAGAGTTGAATCGACTTTATGGGATGGAATCCCATATAATCCCATAAAATCTCATAAGAATGTCTGAAAAAATGTCTCCCGAAATGTCGGACGCAGCGGCGATAATTTTTATTATTATAGGTTTTGATTTCAAAAAATTTTAAAATATTAAATTTTCATCTATGGAGCGTTGAATATCGAATTGACAAAAATTCAGTTACACAATTGAACCGGCGTTTTTTGTCAATATGAAAAAGAAAGGAAGAAATATCGAAGCTGTCAGTTGTCATAGGTTCGGAATAGTTAGAAAGCAGATCCGCCGCTGGATGGGTTTCTTTGAAGCGCGACAGATCAGTCGCATCGAACGAATTCAAAAATTATAATAAATGCAATCAAGTGAAAGTTTCGGTCTGTTATGAAATAGGGCGGCGTCAGTGTTGATTCTCGCGTAATGATATTCATCGCGCGAAGACGAATGCGACCAAACAGCGATTGCCTCCGACCCAAGCTCCCGATCTCTTCTCACTTTCTCAAACAAAATGCCCGATCTCGACAAACTTTTTGCACACATTGTGTTTTTTTTTTTTTTCATCGTCCCATCGGCCCTGTTGCTTCACAAATGCCCGACATCACAAAATGTCAAATTCGATATAACAAAAATGAAAATTTCTCTCGAGTAGAAAATTATACAAGGTAAATAAGGAAGACGTAGATTTCTCCCCGAGCCATATTCGTAACTTTTAATATACACAAACAATATGAAACTGTTGATTATTTTTCACCGTGCCGTTAAACTAATCGATATGAATTGCAAAATAAATTGCACTCGTCCATAAAAAGGAACCGATTTTCGGGCCGCGCTGAAATTCGATCGGTAATTGATCGGGGCTCGATGAAGCCGATCAATTATAGGCGACCGCTTGAAAAATGGCCAATTCATAATGGAAAAAGTGGTATCCTGTTTTTTTACCAAAAGGAGAATAAAAAGTCGAGGTGCGCGTTAACCCAGTTCGTTTATGGCAGTTGCAGAAGCTCGTTCGCCGTGACACAAGGAAATGACAGCGAGCCGGAAATCGCTGCAACTGATCCAGTCACCGATTTTTCGCGATCGCGTATCGCGTAAAATTGAAATCGATTTCGATCTCGTACTTTAACCGGTAATTGGTTACCGATTTTTCATTCCAACTCCCTTCTCTTCTCCGTGGGTTCGTGTTCTCTTTCAACCTTCGTTTTTTTGCCGACTAATTATTGTAATCGAAATATTCAATCTCAAAAGAGATCGGTAACGATCGAAGAAAATCGGTTACGTGAAAGACGGCTCCGATGACAGCTAAATCGACCGAAAAGTCAACGAGGAATTTCAAAAATTCGCGCGCTCAAATGGACGAAACGATTTTTCGATGGTACCGATTTTTTATCGTCGTTCCCTCGATCGATCTGCCGATTTTATTTGCGACGGATAACATGTTAACATGTGTGTCAAGGTTGAGTGTACGAATATCGCCTCGAGCGTCGAACAAATGTTTTACAATAAGTCCCTATGTATGTAAATGATGCAACTGCGCGATCGTGATAAAAAAATCGGCAGACGATTTTGTTTCAAGAGGGGGGGAAAAATGAGTCGGAAAGTGACTGCTGTGTTTACGTTCGCTCGACACCCGAGATTGAAGCCACAATAAAAAAATATAACGATCACGTGATCCATTTTACGAACGGAAGTGAACGGTTAGGATTTATTTTTGGCAGATGCCAACGCAGGATTTGTGTTTGAGTATAAAAAAGTTCATAACGACCATTATCATTTCATCTTGTTGAGAGAGGTTGTCCGCATAAATTAAGCGATTCTGAATCACTGCACGGTAAACAAGAAAACCCCCCTCCCTCCCGTCTCTCAAATGTTCTGGAAACGTCTAACTCATTTATCATACCGATTTTCTTGCAACATTTGTTTACAAATTACCTTCACTTTGATCTTTTTTTTTCTTACTCGAAATTGTATCGAATCGTCGATTGACAATTTATTCATGTATTCAGTATTTATTTTAAATACCGATTTTTCACTAGATCGGCATTGAAATCGGTAATCGAAAACCCTTATTTCAATGCAAAAACAACATTTTGTCTTTGCAGTTTTTTTCTATTGATGATTTGTTTTTTACTTTGCAGAAAAATCGGTAATCAAAACCCTTTTTTTTAAACGAGGAACAAAATTGCAGGTTTTTTTCCACTAATCGAGAGAATGTGCCGAATTAAACAATTGATAACCTTTAAAAGTATAGCATTAAAAATTACGTGAAAATAATATATGATTTGCGTCAAACAATTGTAATTACAAGATTTCCGTCAGGTTTTCAGTGATCTTTAGATGACATTTATATCATACATTTATGAAAACGACCATGTTTTTCCATCCTATATTTATGGCTCGAATAAAATTGATATTTGCATCAGAACTTTGTTTACTAGTTCGTCGCACTTTTCTATTTAATAAAATATACTGGAAAAAAAATTTTTTTCAACAAAAAATTATTCGCGTGATTGAATAATCAATTTTTTGATTTCACACAGATCAAAAAAAAAGTTTTATTGGATAAAAAAAATGTCAATAATTAAGTTAAATGTAGGAAATGGTGCTGATAAATAAAGTGTTGGAAAATTTTACTCCGGGGAAGATTATGTATCGGAAATTACGATATCGTGTTACGTTCTGTTATACGTTATAATCATATAATAATTTAATGATAATGATATAACAATTTTTGTACTCCGATATACACAATATAGTATAAAAAAAAAGGATGAAACTATGTTGAAAAAAGTGTCGCCTGATTTATGGTAGCCTGGAATGTATAATTTCTTTTCATATTATAAAGTGATAGTCCAAAGATTGGACCCATGAATCATAAATAATTATATCAATTTCAGAATCGATTATCTTTTTTGCTCAATATTTTTAAGATGAAGAAACAAATCATTTTTTTATAATTGAAATATAAAATATTTGTACACAACAAAATATATTTTAATGCAAAAGAAAAATTTTACTTAACCAGTTATATGAAAATTACAAAAATATTTATATTATTTTTATATTTTATGTATCATATATGAATAATATAACGTGATTTTATTTTTTTTAAACTGGCGGAAAATAGTCGGTTTGAAAAATCATTGCAACTGATAATGTTTTGCGAATAGAAACATTTTTGGAAAAGAAAGTCAGACAAACAAGAATATAAATCAGATAATTCTTCAGCCGAAAATCTGTTGGCTTAAGTATGACATACTCGAATTCACACGCATAATATTAGATAGCTCGAAAACGCTTTAGTTATCAGGTTTAATTTACAGTTACAAGTGACTGTGAAAATCGAAAATGCTCTGCTTTGAAACATTCACTTGTAAACATTAATTACTACTCCGTTGTTAATTGCTTCGACACATAATTACAATTTTTTTACAAACAAATCATGTCAAATTTGATACAAAAAACAACAACTCGTAATTGAAATTTTTTTTTGTATTTTTCAAACCGATATCAAAAGTAATTTGCTGTTGCTAAATTATAAAAAACAAATGACAGAGAAATATGAACCGCAAACCTGATTTAAAAATAATATGTATTTGATATAGATTTTAATATTTAACTAATTTGTACATTTTTCAAATTGACAGAAAACTTTTTTTTTCCCCCGCGGGATAAATAATCCAATGAATTTATGTAGTTAAGGCAATGTGAATTAATTAATGAACTAACAAATGTAACACCCAACTTTTGCATACACTCAGATTACTTAACAAATTCATTACAAGATCTGTATAAAAGTTCTGGATGAATAATTAATGTCATTAGAAGGAGCGAAACATGGTGAACAGAATGGAGATTTCCATGATCGAATGGCATTATTCAAAATCTATTGAATTCCATTCTGACACGGATTTGAAAATAATATTTACATTTTTTATCGTCTGGTGCAGTTGCAAAGAAGATTATTAGGGATCTCCAGAAGATTTCACTTTTCAATGTAAATTCAAATTTGATCATTGACAAAAGCAAATAACAATAAAGAAAGAAAAAAGGTCGAAAAAGTTGAATTGAAAATTAAGTTTGTTCAACATTTTTTCTTCCAAATGAAATTCGCGTTCCATCTTTATTCCAACAACATTGAATTACTCAATAGAAATTGAATTTTTATTTTTTTCCCCCTATACTTTTAGTATAAGAGTCACGTCACCCTGAGAGTAAATGAAATGAAACCACGGGGTCAATGTGATTCTTAAATAAAAAACATTGTTTTATAATAATTTATTTTTATTTTCATGATTATGATTGTGGGATATATTTCAAACTACAGTGTAGCTTGGAAGTTGAATAAATATATAAAATTTGCATTTTAACATAACTTTGAATTTTCGTCACAAAACACTCATATGCCAATTTATTCCAAAAACTATCATATATTGTTCATACATAAGTTCATTTCTGAATCGTTATATTATTCTATATATAAGTCGATATGTGAGTCCATATATAAGTCTGCATATGAATTCATATGTAAATTGTTATACTTTCTATTATAAATCGATATCAATCCATATATGCATCGATATATGAGCCCATAATTAATGTTATATCATGGTAATAGCAAGATGAGTTGTTATATTATTCCATATATAATTCAAAATATGAGTCCATAATTGATTTAATATACGGGTCAAATATAATTCCATATATGAGTTGATACCTGAGACTTTACATGGGTTGATATATGAGTCCATATATAAGTTCAAAATCATATGTAAATTCTTATATCATTCCATATATACATTGATATCACTCCATAAATCCGTCCAATTATAAATCCATAATTAAATTGATATCTCTGGGTTCTAGTTATAGCAAAAGGTGAGTGCAAGTGTTACACTCAGGTAAGTGCAGCAACAGGTACGTAAGTGCACGTGCACTTAACTTTTACCATTTACCTGTTACCAGAGCTCGCAAATATGAATTGTTATATTATTTCACATATAAGTTAATATATGGAATCGTTCACACATGACTCGATATATGGGTCAAATATAAATCCATATGTGACTTGATATATGAAACCATATATAAATCAATATATGAGTCGATGTATAGGTCCATATATAACTCTACAGAAAAAGATTAGGCAAAGATATACCAACTATTTTTATATGATTCAATATATAAACTTGAGAGCCGATATATAAATCCATATTATGATTTAATATAAGAGTCCATATATAAGTCCACATAATGATTATTAGATGATCAACAAATAAGATTCTATAAATGTATAAACAATTTTTTTCGATTTTTTTTCTGTTTGGTATTTTATTTTTATACTGAAAATAAAGTGTCACAATGATCCGAATGTCACACTTACCCATGGCGTCCCTAAATTAACCGTAAAGTATTCTCAATGCTTTTGCATGAATATTATTTTTAAATCGATGAATGAAATTTGCGTAACTCTTGTAAATGAAGATGACATACTATTATTTACAATTAAACTTTGCAAAACATTCGCCGCGCCAAATGAACTTTTACTATAATTTTATATCTGCTGACTTTGTACTTTTGCCGTCATTAATCTTTTCATTACAAAGCGATTACTTAATTCATTGATTGATTCCAGACGTAAGCAAATGAGCGTGTGATTATTTACGATTAATTATAATTTTTCTTTCACCGCGTTTACTAAACTGCAATCGAAATTCATTTTCTTTATTCGTCCAAAACTCTCGAACTTATTGAACCATCCTTGACAGTTGACATTTTGCTATCTTTCTTTCTTTTTTTTTTTTAATTCTACTCATAAAATTTGCTTATATTGTCATTTTCGTGTTCTAATTAATCGTCTTCAATCTTGAAACATTTCGCCGAACAAAGTTACTTCATTCAATTTTTACGACTCCTTTTTGTTATTTTTATCGTTGGCAAAAGACGAACAAACAATCGATACAAAAATAAATTGCCCAACAATTTTTTTGTGTGCATGAAAAAAAAAGTTGAAAATCGCGCAGCAATTTGTGTTTGTATATTCTAAAAATATCATTATCGTGTAAAAAAAAATTACGCGCTTAACTATGATTAGATCGCTGGAACGAAACGCTGAGAAACTAAAAATAAAAAAAAAGAATGCCCGCAGTATCTTTCTGTTTCAATGTTAATCACTTATATCCTGGTCAATTTTCTTTCATGATCAGATTTTCATGCTAATTGAGTTTTATGATTTCTAGGAACAGACCGTCGTCGGAAAAGCGTATGATTTTTCATACCGAGAGAAGTTGCGAATTTGTGTTGAGAAAAAATTTGAAGGTCCTTCCGATTTTCTGATTTTATTTACAGCAACCGGTATAAAAAAAAAAAAAGAATACTGGAACGAAAAACAAAAAAAAAAAATGGAAAAATTTCGCAGTTCCTAAAGATGATTTTCAGCTTCAATTTAAAAGTGCAATTCGACAGCGGCGGTCGAATGAAAAATTGTAACCGGTTGGGATTATCAATTTATCAATCATTTATTTATGTAATAAGCGAACGTTAAATATTTGAGTGGTAAATTGAGTCAAAAGATAAGACAATGCCCAACAAACGGACGCACGCTTTTATTATTTTACCGTCCATTTTTAAATGTCGTTAAATTAAAAAATTGAACAAAAGAATTTTTTTAGATTCCTTTTTTCTCTAGATTCAAGAAGGGGGAAAAAACGTTACAATGCGTTATTAATTTAATTTGTTCAGATGACACT
>JAAMPD010002324.1:0-11380 GCA_025266255.1 Trissolcus basalis
ACTTAACAAAAATAACAAAAATACAAAAATACAAAAATAAGAGAGAATAGGTAAGATAAGTAACATAAGTAACATGAGTAACAACAGTAACAGTTACCATCAGTCGGTAATGCAGATTCCTACTATTACCGACTTCTTCTTAGGCGTCGATTACCAACAGTCGGTAAAGTAGAAATCTGGATTGCCGACTTTTTCTTAGGCGTCGATTACCATCAGTCGGTAAAGTAGGAATCTACTTACCGACATTTTGTTAGCAACATTTTTGAAAATTTCAGTAGTAGGGTCAACCATTAGTCGGACAAGGAACTTAGAAAATTTCAGTAGTAGAGTCAATCATTAGTCGGACAAGGAACTTAGAAAATTTCAGTAGTAGAGTCAATCATTAGTCGGACAAGGAACTTAGAAAATTTCAAGACCGAAGGGACTTAGAAAATTTCATGAGAGATTGGACTTACAAAATTTCGTCAGAGGTAGGACTTAGAAAAATTCTAAGCTAATATAAAACTTAGAAAAATCCTCCGCAATTTTGCCGCCGCAACTACCCGCCATAATCTTTCCTCTTACCAATTTTAATATATTATTCACAATTATCCTCCAAAACTGCAAACACCTTCCAAAACTTTTGCATCCTCCAAATCTTTGCCGCCATCCTCCACAACTTATCCTCCATCCTCCAAATCTTTTCCGCCATCCTCTATTCTTTAATTATTAATTATTTTATAACTTATTTAACAATTTTTTAAACTTCTTCTTTTTATTCTCTAAATTCTTCGGTTTCTTTGGGAAATCGCTCGGACTAATCAATGGTCCAACCCTGGGACGGCATAGCCGGCCGACAGCGAGCGATAGTTGGGGTATGGCGGTGATACCTCAATTAATGCTCATATTGTTTAATTAGTATGATTCATATAATTATATTGTTATTTATTAATACACACAATTAATAAATAATAATATCATTTATTTGACGATCATTTTTGGACTTTATGTGCATCAAAGGTCGGTTGGAAATTCACCAGCATGTAATTAATAAAATAATATCTCCTTTTGCCTCCAATTTATTTACCCTTTCTATTTTTATTAATTTTTCAAGTTAATTCATTCATTCTTGTTTACAGCGCAGCAGAATGTAAGGTAACAGATGTATATACATTTCAACATGTTGATTTGTATATCTTCTGAAAACAAATTTGAATTATAATAATCATTACAAATTGCGGTTTCTTCTTGTATGTTTTAGATTGATTTAACCGCGGGATAAATCATTGCACTGGGACGATTTTTTCTCCTGGATCGAAGATAGCTTATTCTCGTAAGTCAATCTTTAGCGACGAACCGGACAGCCTATTCCCGTAAGTATTCACTGCTAATACTACAATCCTCTGACTGGATTACATTACGTTCCAACCAATAACGTTGATATGTTTTTTGTCATTCAGGTTAGAGGCACCGAGGATTGCGTGCTCTTCTCTTCATCAACCAACCGGGCATCCTATTCCCGTAAGTAGCGGCTCTGATTACCATTCTGAATCTCTGAAATTTTTCAGCTATTTTACCCAAAATAACTATGCGGACGTTTTAGAAGACGGATGATTAACTTTAATTTTACAATTTTATTTTTTCAGTAATCAGAAAAATGTCTGCTCCATTTCCGTTTACAACGTTAACAGCCGATGACGAGGAAAGATTAAAAATACGTTACGATAATGACTCTGTAGCAATCGTTACAAAAAATTTATGTGCCATGTCTGTAGCGTCCAGAATATCTATTCCTTTGAATAACCCATGCACTGTATTGGACCTATTTAAATTGGTCCACGCTCTCAACAGAATGGAAGGATATCCGTCTGACAAGAAGTGGATGGATTTTTGCTTGGGAGGAAACGACACGGACAAAATTTTTGTGCTTTTTTCGGATACTGAGAAATTTTCAAACCGGAAACAGTTTTTGGAAAAATTTTTTAGTTTTGTAGCTAGACTTGGAAACTTTAACGAGTCAGTTTACCATGGGGCAATGTCGTACGATCCAAGATCGTTTTATGATGAGAATACGAAAGTCAAGATTTTCCACGACGATTTTTATTTGCTTGCGTCTTTAATGGATGACTTTCTGAAAGACGAGAAGCAAGTGTTTTACTACCGCACTGCCCATGGACTAATTGAATCGTCAAACGATAGAATCTGCAAACTGACAACTGACTGGTTATCTGACAGATGCCGAAGACGTCACATAAAACTCGTGCAACTCCATAAAGCTTGCATAATGAGTCCACCAGCACCAGGTGGGGTACTTATGCTGAAATTCACTGGCCTCAACGACGCTGTTGGTCCCGTTACGAAATGCAGAATGTACGGACTCAAAAATTATGGATACTGCTACGGGTTCACTGAAAGTCCACCATATCGCGATTTGAACATCTCCTATTATCAAGCGTACAATCCGAGTATCTACCTTCCTTTGGACGCAAAAAAATGCAGATGTATGACAGCCTTTCTTCTGATGAACGGTTTTTCTGCGACGAGAAGAAAGACGCTACATAAGTCGAAAGAATTAACTGTGTTGCAGCAATGCAAGACTTACAACAGCGACTATTTGAATAGATTCGACACGATGATGCATCTTCTTCGATCTTCAGGAGCAGAACTACGGTTCGAGTATGTCGAGAATTTCAGTGACATCAGAGATGCTTGGAACAGCAGGTTTAATGAGGACATTTTGTACCGAAATGCACTTCTGGCTGGCTTAATAATCCATGTTCGACGCTCACATTGGAGGGAATATTTCGATAGTTTCTTCACAAATTCAGAACGGACACTTCTGTCTCGTGAAAAAGAAAGATTGTATGCTGAAGAAGATGAAGAAAACTTGACACCATTTCGAAGTTCAGAAGACATTTTCCGACTACATGCTTCGTTGCAGCGGGCTCAAATGTTCATATTTGGGTCTCAAGCTCGAAAGAATTGGAAGGCCATCGATGAAGACTTCGCCCAAAAATATCTTTTCCGAGGCTTGGGTTTTTATCAGCCAGGTAACGAACCATGTTTGGTTATTAACAGCGTTGACAGAGTGATCGAAGAAATGAGAGGACGGAAATGTATCATCACGGACACTGTGCCTTGTAATTACTCGCTGATGTTCGAAATCATCATGTATAGCTTACAAGCTGTCAACATTGAAGAACCAGTTTATTTACAAGTTTACCAGTTTTTTATGAGAACGTGCGGAATGTACGTTAAACGGAGACGAAACAACCAATGGAATTTGTACACCAACTTACACCAAATTGCGAATGAATTCCATAGGAATGTCAGAACCATTCAATCAAGTGAAGCTGTTATTTTCACTGATTCATCGAAGATCTTTAATACTCTTCTGGCACCCACTAACAATTTCATGGTACTATTACGCTCAGCTATACACATAACGGATGAAAGCCTGAGCCATATGAAAGACGAAATCCTGCCACTGATTTCTGAAAACATGAAGGTATTCCACGAATGCTTCATGAAGTTAGATGGATCTTTAACGGTCACCTTGATCAATCAGGATTCATTTGAAAACAATGAAACTAAATTTGAATTCGTCAGGAGTGCCCTATTTGGTCAAGCGGAAAATCGCATAGACATAATGAGACAAATAAGAGGACCAATGAACCATCCATTACGACAAATGATGAACCTCAGGCAAATGAGTACAGCACAACGAAGACGAAGAGCAGAAGGAATAAATAGACGAATGAGAAACTTGGTCCAATTCAGGACTGTCCCAAGAGTAGACAACAACAACGTAATGGAACTTGAAAACGAAAATCAATAGAGTGAGTACTTAATAACTATTCTGTTACAAGATTAAATATCTTATTTCGAAATATATCATTATATTTTATATTTATTCCAGGTATTACGGCAACAACTGGAATAGTCATGAATATACGGTGGATTAGGCTTACAGGGGAAACCACCTTAAAAAAAACGACGCTTGCTTATCTACTTCTGAATGTGTGGTGTGGAAAAGATAAGATGAATGAATATACTATAACAGCAACAGATGTTGCTGTAAACTTACGTATCTACTACAGACAAAATTTATCACTCGATAGATTAACGACGGTGCGCAAAGATTGTTCGAAGTGTTTAATTATGATGAAAAGACTGTTCGGACCGCGGGAGGTATTTTATTTCCCTCCTACCCTCTATTTCTAGCGGGCATTCCTCTATCCGCCACCCGAGGACGCGCCACGTATGGGTTACAGACTCCCTTTAGCCGTAAAAACGGCTGTCGTGGATTTATAAATACTTTGTAACACAGTGCTCACTGCCAGGGCGGATGCTGGCCAGTGGCAGCCGCGTAGTATGATTTTCGCTCGTCTCTCAATACTTACTGGGCGCCAAGTAACTTCATCTCCAGTGACCGAGGTTCATGTTTTAGATGATGAATCTGTTCAGGATCAGGTTTCTGGTCGTCAGAAATTTGAAAAATATATCACGTTTATGTTCCCGTTCAAATTGTACATTCAATTTACTGGAAAGAAAAGAAAAAAAACAAACGATTTAAAATTGATAAGCTATTTTTAGATTCAAAACAAAACATTTCAGTTACGCTGGCTCCTCATTGGTCGGCAACGCTGGCTTTGGCCGCTTCCTGGAACAGACAAAAAAAACGAATTACCTGGCCCACCTGGACCTGTACAAACTGCGATAAAGAATATGAGCTGGGCTCGAACCAGCTCGGCTAAGGGGACAGGTGAGACAGGCAGTAAGAGCGAAGAGGAAAGCCCATGCCACACATGAGCGAGATGGAGCGAGCAAATGGTGCGTGAAGCAACCCCAAAGCGCGTGCAAAATGAGCACTCAAAATAATTAAACGCTAAGAAAACAAATTGACTTCACTTCTGCCAGTCAAACTCTGGCAGACTTTATTGAGCAAAATTTAATGTCACTTAATTTGCCCAGAGAATACTTCAGGAGCAAACGGTACGAAAAGGACTCACCGGGTCGTCGCGCCAGCGGCACCTTGCCGACGTGCTCCGAGTTGGCCGTGATGGCCAAACGAAGACAAAAGTGCCACGCTGGCGTTTTAAACAACAATGGCGTACGAATCGGCGACGCTCGCGCCCGCTCAGCAGCGCTCAGGCGCTGTCGGCTGACGGCCGAAGTAAGGGGCACACGTGAGAACCGTTACAACTTCAATGATTGATTAATAAATAAATTAAATTGATAAATATCATTATTTTATCTTATATATATTACATATTTTATATGTATATAATTAATTGAATAGTAACTAAAAATAGAAAAGTGAATTCAGTGGCAGTACAACCAAGAGAAATTTTGGAGAAAGAAGATAATAATTTGAGACAAGTAGATAAAAAGGAATTCGTATTATAAAAGAGCAACTTCGATGTAAAACTAAAAAATCAGTGCAAATTTATGAATGATAATAAAAATGAGAGGTTGAAATCTCACTAAAGACAAAGACAATCAGGTGAGAAAGAATGGTTAAAAACTATTGAAAGTAGTACACAAAAAATGTTAGTAAAAAACAAAAGAGCCACAGACCGACGTCTATTGAAAAATGGATTTTACTATTTATTTATTTTAATATAATTTACTGGCTACAAATTGAAAGTTTTTCAGAATGTACAAGAAAATGGGGAAAAATATAAACATACAGAATAAATTTTTCTGTTTGAAATTAACAAACAATATATTTGTAGAAACAATTTTTAAGGTTGGTTATTTTTCATTTTTTTGTGATTTAAAAAAAATAATCAACTCTCAGCTTTAGATTTTTGTTGTTTATTACGAAATAATTTATAAATTTCCTACTTGTTCCAATTTTTACAAAAGACCAAAAGTTTTATACTTTTAGTTATTTTGTATTTGTTTTTTAATTTTCAAAAAATTGATTAATTTCGTTTTTATTATTCAATTTTTTTTTACAAAAACAGACCAACAGTTTTGTACATTTGTTTTTTTTATATTTGTTTTTAATTTGAAAAAAATGAATGAATTTCGTTATTATTATTCAATTTTTAGTGACGGATAAACGTTGCACGGTGCACAGATAAACTTTGCAAGGGTGAACGTTTCACGGTGCACGGGTAAACGTTGCACGGGTGAACGTTGCACGGTGCACGGGTGAACGTTACATAGTGCACGGATAAACGTTGCACGGTGCACGGGTAAACATTGCATGGGTAATGGAGCGAATAGCCACTGCCATATTAAATATAAAATACTAAGACCAAGTGTTAAAAAACTAGATTGAATGACAAAAATAAATAATACTTACTGCCACAGTTTGGATCAACACGTCAGCGGGATTGATCAGAGCATCAACCGGCTTTTTTCCTTTTCTTTTGCCTTTGTACGTGACAGAATCGGCCCTGGCGGCAATTCAGCCAAAATGCAAGCAACACTTAAATCACCTATAATTAAATAAAATCAAGAATACTAATGTTTTCGTGTTTGTTTTTACTTCATGCTCGAGGGCATTAAGTAAAATCCAAGGGATTGAAATCTGTTAGATCAAAAATTTTTTAATCAGGATAGCAAATACAGAAATTATAATTTTTGTATATTTTTATCATTTTACCGTCAATATAATCATGCTTGTCGATCAAACTTGATTTGGCAACTTCAAGTTCTTTTTTCCAATAGTTGAAACTTTGAAGAACTGTATATGAGATGAAAAAACCTTTTTATTAACAGTTTATATAAAACAATATTTCAGTCGACAACTGAATGATTCTAGATTTTTACATTGTCAGGATCTTCCTTGGCTTTGGTGATAATGCGCATGAGTTCTTTTGCGCGACCCATTTTGCCTTTCATTTTCAATGAGTCATCCCGACTTAATTCCAGAAAAGACTCACCATCGATGCATTCGTCTGTGAACAGAATGACAATCAATTATGACAAGTAATTTTTTATACCAAGTTAAAAATAAATTTGCGCACAACAATCTATTTACATAAATGATAACATAATGCAGATCGTAAAAAGAGATTATGAAGTATGAATAAAATTAGATAATGAAACATTCCGTAGTCTGTGACCGAAAATATAAAAAAAATCGATTACATACACCATTATTGTAACGAACAACGCTTAAAGGCTAAGTCCATTACGAAAGCCACTGAGTGGGAGTAACGATAACAGATGCATTTTCATAAGAGTGGGGACTCATTTAAACCACGAAAGTGTTAATCGCAAATTTTAAATGAAAATTAAAAATTGTGTATGATTGAAGATAAAAGAGAAAACAAATAAGTAACCCTGTTAAAAAATTGTATGCAAAGAACACCAAAAAAGGAAGCTATGCTTGAAAATCTCTAGCGACTAAATTCAAGTTTGATTTCTTACCCTCTAAAAAACGTCATATTATAATATAACAATGACTGATGTAGTTGGAACCAGATGGCACCTTGATCCAATGTGAAAATAGTTTGTAAAACGCAAGATCAGAAACTTCAATAAATTTGTGGCTGCCATCAATCTTACAACTCGTTATGAAGATAAGTTTGCGAAAGAACAAACAATCCTTTGCGAAATTCTACTCCGTTTTTGAAAATTGATGTAGCACTGGAAACTCGATCATCTTCTGCCTAATTAAAATCCAGAAGACTCTGCTTGCTTGAGAGTTCATGGACACGGCGAGTTATTCCATGTTCCACTTTAGAGGTGTTGATTTTAACATTTCCGTGACCCCATTCGGTGCATTGAACACTTTGACTTATTTTGATTAACGTTTTTGGAGGATTTTTATAATTATAAACATTTTGACTTCTCAGTTTTAGTTCATAAACCGCATGCAATTAAAAAATCGCAAAATTTCCAGACTAATCAATACATTCTGCATAATGTCTGAGATGATGAAATTTATTGATCGGGTTGACATCTTGTAAGAGTCTGGTAAAGCAAGTGAAAAAATCTTTGGTCAGTTCATCCAGATACGGCAGGGTCGATCGATTTTTGGTGCAAACACAATTTCCATTACTAGGAGTAAAAGCAGAATAAGTTCCATGTATTCATCCTCATCGTCGACCTTCTCTGCTAATATAAATGGCAATGCTCTAATAAGGCACCAAACTTCCATTGCCTTTTGACTCAATTTGTGGTCTCCAGATTGAAGCATTGTTATTGTGAAATTGACTGATGGTTAATTTTTGTATTCCGTATACCCGTAATTAAAAGCAGCTATGGCTCCATTCAGATATTCAGTGTTGAAAATTCTCGCTTCAGTTACGTAGTGGCGAATAACTAACTTTATGATCATCGGGCAAATTCCACAGAGGCAGTCATGCATGATATCAAAAATTTTATTCCGAGATATATGAAAATACTTGAAATTGTTGAGGCAGCAATCTCCTTTTAAACCGGTTTCAGTCATTATTTTATTGGCAAAGTTATTGTTCTCCAGACGCTCGATTTGTTGTTTGGAAACGTCCTCTGTTCGTGCAGGCTTCTTATCCAGAGATCCAGCGTGTAGATCATCTCTGCTGTATAAGCACACGCGACAAAACATCTTCGCTGATGGTCCCAACAGATTGTAGACTTGGTGAACCGCTAGTCCATCGCCACAAAATCCTTCTATTGTCGCTCGAAGAACATATTCTTCATCACTAAAAGTCAGCACAATTCCCTCGTCACTTTTGAGGTGTACTAAATCATTTATGAATGGTCCAAGTAAGTCATCAAAAGAGTACGTTGAAACATCTACGTAGCAAAACAGAAGTAGTATGTGGATGCTATTTAGTTGTGAGTGAGAAGCCAAATTTGAAACTTGATAGTAAAAAACACCAAGCTTGTGAACTCCAGTCTTAGATCCTAAAGGAATGACTATTTCCAATTCATCGTAATATCGTAATAAAAAAGTTTAATCCTGATTGCGTGTTCATATCTCTGGAAAAAAGAATGAGTTTTGAAACACTGTCCATCTAAAAAAGATCCAAGAATTCCTTCGGGTGATGATTGCTCATGTTCGATCGCTTGTCGTACCTCAGGACTCGAAATAATCATTTCCAAAACCTTGACAATTGGCACATACTGGAACGAATCCATAACTTGTTGAGGAATAAAAGTACAAGTTTCTTTCTCAAATCTAGTATCTATGTGGTAGCCCAAAGGTATCTCCATTGGTTCAATGTATCCAAAATAGTCTATCATTGCTTTTATTTTTTTGTTCATAGGTCTTAAGTCCTTCAAATGGATCCTTGAAATCAGTAATCTCTCCAAAGTCATTGATGAGCTGTTCATCTACTGTTTCTCCTAGATGCAGTCGATCCATAATTTTTTGTTTTAAGGATTCATGGTAGCATGAAAAAGCATCCTCAGATTGTTCTAGGATAGACTCTATCATCGAGTCAGTCATAGATCCATGACTTTGAAGTCCACCTATCATTTTAACAATCAACATTCGCAAGTTAACCTTATCATTTTGAAGTAAAACATTTTGGTTGTCCTCATCGTCATTTAAATTTTCATTGACTTCAAAATAATGTTGGTTTCCGAAACCGTCTGGTTCGTTATCTTCGTCGTTCTCGGAGGAAAAGTGATCCTCGTTGGTATGATCTTGCAAAACGTTCAGTTCAGCTAAATGAGACTTTTTTATGTTTCACTAAATTTTTGAAGTACGTGAAATTCCTGAGGCAACTACCTTGAGCGCGAACAAAACCTTCTCAACACAAACCAAGATGTAAAGTTAAATGGTGTGTGACGCTGAAATGGTTAGCGAATCCACGAAATCCAGCAAGTACCATCTCTTTGCAAATAAAACACTTAAACTGCTGCTCCATATTGAAAACAAATGATTTATATATCTATAAAAAAAACAGTGTCAATCAAAACTTGAATAAAAATATATCATTTAAATATTAGTCTTGTTAAAAATCATTTCTTCTTGCTAAAATGAATATTCAACATAGTCCCGGTTTTCAACCAATCATTCTCGTCCACTCTCAGTTTTATATACTTGCTCTAAAGTTGCCGTCAGCCCTTGATGCAAATTTGTGTGCAATCGTCCGGTGCGCACTTAAACGTGTGCATTCAAAATTGTGCGCACTTGCAACCTTCCCCAAACATGCCTTGAAACGTCAAGTTTCTTTGAGGTTAAGATGCATCAAGAGTTAATGCGTATCTCACAATGAATTGTGAAAAAATTAGAAAAATCTGCTTGAAATATTATATACATTTAAAAGGTGTCCAATTCAAAATTATGGTTTGACACAAACTTACGTTTGTGGTTTCAAACAACCACATATTGGTTTCTAAAAATTTTCATTTTGTGCTATAAAGAAATTAAAATTAATACAAAAATTCCATAAATTAATAAAAATTTACAGTTTATATAACTTCTCTGCAAAAGTATTGTGTGGTCGTGCGAGTTTACAATATTTTTTTCTCAAAAACAAAAACAAAATTGTCATCAGAGAACTCCAGTCTGTTACGTCCTAGGAAATAACAGAGGAGGTTAGGATTTTTTGAAGGAAAAAACGTTTTCAGTTAGAATTGTAGGGTTGGCAATCAAAGAAAATTCGAAATACAGCTTAATAATATTTATTTAACTTAATAAAAATTATATAAAATTGGATTACATTTACTGACAATAATTGGATAATTTCTTTTTTATAATTTGTAAAATGGATAAATTCTTACATAAATCTTACGTTCAGGATTCAACTCGGGAGATGATTTTAACACACGCGGATACTTTTTCGGAACGAACAAGGACTGGTTCTTAAACGCGAACAACACTTTTATAAAATAATTAAGTTTATTTTTCCGAGTTGCTGGTAGACTCGTTGATACTTGCCGCTGAACTATTTGTGGACAGTCGGTCAAGTTTTTACTCTTGCTGTTGAACAATTTGGGGACAACAGATTCAAGAGGAGTCTACCGGATCAACCGGAAGAAAAGACTGATCTGTCTAGCCCGATGACACTCTATTTATTCTAAAATTTTAACATGGGAAACATAGGTCCCAAAAGTGAGAGGATGTTCTGGAAACATCTCGAGGTTAGATTTTCCTGGGTCAATCGTCTTCCTAACGAAATTCAGAGCAAAGTAACTTGACCCTGAAATCGCTCAGAATTTGATGACCGTAGGAAAAGGTGTTTGGATCACTTTCGGTGATTCACGCTCATTAATATATTTTTCGAGCTCACCATAACGTGATTTCCCAATCACTGTTAGAGCTCGTAAAAATTCGTGTATACGAATTGCTCTAATTATCATTGAGATTAGAATGTATCGTGTCATCTATTTTATACTAGACATTTCCCAAAAATATTTGAAATTATTGGGTATTATATGATCAGTCGATATATTTATAACAATCGTTATTTTGTCAAATTCATAATTTCACTAGTGGATTTTT
>JAAMPD010002325.1:0-15632 GCA_025266255.1 Trissolcus basalis
AATTTTTTTGGTGGTTAATTTTTCGTTTTTAATGAATTATTTGATGTTTTATCGAGTATTAGTTTTATTCTACGCATTGTAAATCGTTTAGTTGGCATATTTTTCAATAAAAGAAATTGATAATTTTGAATTTTATATTATTTTGGATGAAATACATGAAATTCTGAAGAAAGTTTTTTAGCGGTTGCAGTTTTTAGTTTTTCTTTGAGGGCATCGAAATTTCTGATGTTCACAATTTTATTCGGTCATTTTATACAACCAAAAACACTATTATAAGCGAAAAAAAAGTGTGCGCTTTGTTTTTTTATTTTTTATTTCATTATCAGTAGTTAAAAGTTCTGGAGATTCACCCATATATTTAACTTACAATTGCACACTCTCAAGCTTAAATTTAAATAAATAAATAAATTATGATGAATAATTTAAAATGCGTGATAATTTGTCGTTGAACAAATAGTTTGAAGATTGGAGTGCTATAAAATGTGGGTTATATATTTATTCCAATATTTGCCCAGTTCCGACGTCTAAAACTGTCACTTTGCTGCGACGGCGAGGCACCTAAACAGCGTCGTATAATATCTGCATACTCGCCAATTGACAAGTGCCTCGTTCAGATCGCGACGAAAATGGCTTTTCCCTCACATTCATTCACGCTACTACACACTTTTCACACCGTTTTCTGCCTCGTTTTCATATTTTTCATTTTTTTATTCTTCGCGCCTCACTTAATAGTGGTTCACAGTTACAAAACTAACTAAACTTACAAGATACGGTGAGCAATAATTTCAATTATTTACACAAATTATTTTACAGTTCGTACAATATAAAGATACCTCTTGTATAATAAATACAAATTTGCAAATTGTTTTACTTTCTGCGCGCATCTTCGTTACCAAGCTTATTCTTTTCCAGCACTTGTTTCATATTTTTGTTTCACAGAGCAAAGTTCACCGGGCTTTTCAATAAACCATTCAACGTTCAAATTTAACATAAATTCTAGTAAAAGAAATTTGTTAATGAAATCGTTTGTTCTCTCTGGACCTTTGTCGCGATGGAAAGAGTTGACCGAATTCAAGCGAGGACTAATTATGGATTATCCCGTGTCAGGATGAACACCAATTATATATCCTCGCGTAAAATGATGATTTAAAAAGATGATATGACAAGGGTAGGGGGGGGCCTTGGAGAGATGCCTAGAGCTCGTGTTTTAATTAATCCCGGTAAGCCTCTGCGAGGGGGGAATTCAACTATCATACACAAAAGTTCGTACTCCGACAAGTCAGTCGTTGAAACCAGACGTTGCCGACGTGTCAATAATATCGAAATTTCCTGTCTGCTCAAACTGCCAATCACCTGCTATTCCGATCGGATCGTAATTGAAAATTCGCAACGACGTGCAACGTAACGAATTATATATGGCTTTAAAAATGGCTCTTCTTATATCTCATTATTTACAAATATCACTTTATTTACAGCGCACCCCACTCATATATATATATCTCTCCCATTTGTTTTATTCCTTTAGTGCCAACCGCGATTAAATAATATTTCATTCTTCTGTCTGTTTTTTCTTTTTTTGTATAATATATATTTATATAATTGTGTGTCTTGTCTTTAAGTCATTCACAATCTATGTCCTATGTCCAATAATGACGATAGTTGAATGATATATGACCTAATTAATTTGCTAGCTAATGTACAACCGCGACGTAGTAAGGTCGCGGGTATATCGAGACTCGGTTGCACTCATGCTTGCGTTACACAAGAACGAGCCGAGCAAACGAGCTTTCAGGCCAAATGGAAACTTGTTTTTTGACGTGACGCTATTTGTAACCGCACGTCAATTTCAAAGATAATGTGCGACATGATTATACGGAAACGATCATCGCTATGCACGCAACTAGCACATTTCGGACCAGACGATATTTCAAATACAAAATTAAAACACAATTTTTCTTTTTTCCCATTCTGTTCCATGTTCACAATTTGCACTGATCAATAGAGATTGTAAACAATTTGAAAAGGAATGTGACTTTTCTTTTATGTACATACAGGATATATATTTATTTATCATATATTTAACACTGATATTTTTCACGGATAGTCATTTTACTTCGCTTTGGTGTAATCGGATATTGTCTTCGTGTATCTGAAAAATGGTGAATATGGAAACATTGTGTGCGCTTGTTTTTTTAGAAAGAAACGTAGTAAATACGTATGATCAATTGAAAGTAAAAAAAAAAAAAAGAAGAAATATATAGTTGAATAAAATACGAGTAAAAAAAGTAGAAAAATCAATAAATAAGATAATAATAAATTAGACTGAAAGGAAATTTTTGTTTGATGACATCGTCTGTTCTCGCTTAGTTTGCCACTTTCAATTTTATAACAGCTAAGTGTTTGTTTTTTTAAATTCCTATTCGTAGAAAAATCGGCGAAAGTTTGCGCAAAAACATTTTTGAAACGCAAACCACAGAAATGGAGACAGTTGGAATCACACGTCAACTCTAAGCAGCATTTAAAGAAATATTCCAACCACAAAACCTATGATTATGTTTACTGGAGAAAGATTGTCAGTACCGAGTGTTGAACTCGCTGGACTTCGGGCTGGTGTCAGAAGTCACTGTCAGCTTGTACATTTAAGCGTAGGAAGGCGTCGTGCGACGACCCGGAATCGATCGCCGGTACGATAATAATGATCCGCAGGAGCCGAAAATGGAAGATTAGAGTCCCCGATCAAGACTCTATTGATTTAATTGCACTGGAATACAAGTAAAGTCCATAGAAATAGGTGATAACAAATGAATCGGAAGTCTTTAGCGTACAGTCTGATCAGGTCGAACGAATGCCAAGCCAAACGTTGTACGTTTGTTTTCTTTTGATTTTGACAAACAAGGAAATAAATACAAAAGTATAGAAATAATTGGACAGCTCGTTAGATAACTCGTGACCGCTGAGATTGACCTCTCCCCCGTCCCCCTCTTTGTCGTGTCCATACAAAGGGGTACACAGAAGCCCTACACACCCAGGACAAATACATTCGGACGAAGATCTTGGAAAGAACAAAAGCAGAATGCAGAAGATTGATAGGTACAATAATTGAATGTGCCAGATAATGATGCGGGGTCCACGCATTTCGTTGAAAGGACCTTTGTTTCTGTCCAACATGGACAATAAGTTAGAGACAAAGGTATTATTATAATGCTATGTTTCAATCAAAACGTGTACACCCACGAAGTACGCTCGCCGGACCGTGGACGAAGTACGCTATTTGAACATCATACAAGAATCACAAGTACGACAGAACGAAAGCCAAAACTGTTATATCATTTTTGTTTTGTTTTAAATTCTCTTTCAACTGAAACTCGTGTCCAGGGTCCGGACGGCGGTTCTGTCTTTCAGACGCGCGCAAACGTTAAACGTTCATTCTTATGTACAGCAACAATAATAGACACGTATGAGCAGCGTGTTAGTCTTAGGGTAATTGAAAAACACGCGTTGCCCGCGAAAAATTCGGGCATGAAATCCTTCGGCGGTGAAGGTCGTGTGTCCTTTATACAAGTGCAAAAATAACAGTCTGATTTGGGCAGTGGCGAGTCGCGTCGTCAGAGAATGGTCGAGCTGGTTCCGGGTGGCGCCGCGCGGTGCCTCTCCCAGGGCTGCCGAAACTCCGTCATTTCGATCGCGGAGCAGCGCTCCCTGGCGAGCTTCACGTAACTGCGTCGGCGCTGGCGCAGCAGGGCCGCCATCTCGCTGTTGCGCTGCTCCACGAGGATCTGGTGGTCCCTGCTGGCCCGTCGGAGTTGCTCCAGCATGAGGTCGATCTGGCGCAGCAGGTGACCGTTGGTGTCTCGCGGAGGCTCCCACGACCGGTTCGAGATGAACAGCGCCTGGCGACAGTTCGGTCGGGCCGCTCTCTTTGGAGGAACTGGCGCAGACTGTCGCAGCTCGTACCTTGGGTCGGTGCGTGCGATTCGAGCTGGCGCCACTGGTTCATAGGAAGAGCTGCCGGCGTTTCGACGGTGCCGATTCTAGTTGGACAACATCTCCTTGTCTCATACATGCGTCGCCAACGTACTCACTGCTGACGTGCGCTTCACCGTCGCTACGCTACCGTTTGGACCGCCCGTTATGTAATGCGCTGATAACGGAGCCTGAAACATTACATTATCGTCAAAATTAAATCAATCGATCCGTTTGTTGTACAGTTGTTCAAATTATTCCACGGGGAAATAGCTTTGTTCGTACTGCGCTGTTTTATCATGACAGCCGGATGAAATATTAAAATAAGTTGCTGAAGTTGAAATAACATGGATGTAACAACAACAAAAATTACATTTCCTTTTGAATCGAATGAATCGTAATTGTTTTTGAATGACGGGGTAATTATTATTTGTCCATTTATTAGTTGACAATTTTTTTTCTTTCTTTTTTTTTATTCTTTTTTTTTGACGGTGTATTTTATTTTTTTTGTGTCTTTCTGAAGCAGGGTATTACAGTATGATGAAACAAAGCTAAAACCTCCGAGCGCAAATTTTATAATTGATAGAAATGATTTTCCAGCGCAAAATCAGTGATACAAGTTGCGATTACGTCAGCCAGGATGTCTACTGTTTGTATGATTACAAAATATAGAACTGATACACTTAATCCAATATCGAGGATACGTGATAAATTATTATTAAGCTCGAATTATAGAAAACGATGTTGCTTTTTTTTTTTTTTTGTCAAAAATGTTGTGCGACATGGAGTTACTAGATTTATGTTACTGTCAGTCTTTATGTTTTGTAAACACAATGTTAATTTGTAATGCGATAAACAAATGCATAATGTGAATAATTACGCTGTATATTATGGATGTCGTGACTGTTGGAACAAAAAAAAAACATTAAAACGCGTCGTTCAAAAGATAAAAAATTAATAAATGAAATGCAATTATTTTTAAAGAGCCAGTTATGTACAATTGAATAAATTGTTTCGCTTTTGGAATGAACTCATTAAATAATGTAAAGTGGTGTGTCATGTTTGTGTATGAATTTCAATTTCCATGGTGCTGATTCAATTATATAAAAGTGTTTAATGAGTAAAGCAATGCGAGTAATCACGTTTGAAAATATTTATTGAATGAATAGGGAGCAGTTAAATGGAGTCGTAACATTCGCGTAACCCAAAATTTATCCTAATATGGCATATTACGTTGACGCTCTTTCGGTTCTCGTGAAATATTAATGTATCCTCTGATTAAAATTTCTTGTCTGACTCTAACGTTTGTCATGAAACGTGCATTAATATTCTATGAAAATGTAAAGGGCTTAATAAATGGGTTATAATTTTGAATCCTTTTTAATTTCACACGAACTCATTAAACATGAACATTGTCGTAACTGTGACGAAAAATTTATGATTTGCAAATTGGCTCTGGTTGGGAAAAACACGCGCGACTAATTGAAGACCTCCCTGAAATTGATATTCAATTTTGAGAATTGAACTGGCATTGTTGCGATTAAACTATACATTGTGGCAAAACAGTAATCTTTACCGAAATTAGTGAAACCTGAAACGAAATTAAATATTGTACTGTGGTAACACGATGACGGTCTGTATCGATTTTACTACTGGTTACCCACTAAATGGAGTTGCTCTAAAACGAATTTCAATTCAATAAATGATTGACACGTATTATACAGTCCAGTTATGCTCGAATTCCGTTAAAACCACACTTTAACGAAATGAATAATAATCAACTCTTCAAAATTTCATCCCGTCTCATCAAACAGTATCAATTTAATTTTAACATACTTATATCCGATAGAAACATTTATTTTTCATTGACAAATAATTTTTCGTCCTCTCGGAGTGAACAACCCACAGGGACAAAAATATATGTACGTGGAATTTATATTTCTCATATAAGTCAATTATACTTTTTTGATAAAATTTATATTAATTTTATATTTGAATTCATACAACTTATTGCCGCATTAAAAATTATTCATAAATCACGTATATATTATATATACTAATTTATTTGAAACATCAAAATATAAGTAAAATATATGTACAAATATACATGGAATTTATATTTCTCATAAAAGTCAAGTATATTTTTTCTATAAAATTTATATTAATTTTATATTTAAATTTATACAATGTATTGCAGCTTTATAAATGATTTCTAAATCACGTATACGAATTTATTTGAAATATAAAAATATACGCAAAATATATTTTAAAATATATTTTCGTCCGTGTGGGACATAAATCTAACGGAATCTAAAAATTGTTAACATAAATTTACCTGTGGCCCTGCACCGTTGAGTGCGTTTAAACTGTTCATCCTCATGGCTTGCGTGTAAGGCGGCGGAGCCGGAGTGACGCCTGGTATGGCAGTGTGTGGGGCATGCCTGAGCTGCTCGGCAGCTGACATCCTGTCAAAGAATATCACACGAAAATGAAGCATTAGATTGATGACGTAAAAAGAAAATTCAACCTGCACAATATCAAAGCAGTGCAACAATACCTACGCGATATATCAAACGGACAATGAATAGTCACGAATTTCACCATTTTGAGAAAAGACTTTTCACAACGAATTTCACGTTTTTCTGTTATCGTTATTGTGATTGCGAGTTGCGATATCATGAAGTTATTGTAAAACCGATAAGTTGTCCCTTCGAGCAATCAATATGTTTTCTGAATTTATAAAAAAAAAAAAAAGAAAAAAATTACGTTTTCATTGGTACACGATTCTGTTTGCCCAATCGGTCAAATGATTTTTATCATTTTTTGTCTTTTTTTTTTATTGTAACTAAATTAAACTTCATGGATATACAATACAATACAAATTATGAATTGTGTTTATTTAATATGTCTATACCTGAGATAAGGATTGCCATAAGTTGCAGAAAAACGAGGATCTATGATCGGTGGTGTTGTTTGTTGTATGATGTTTGAACCCAAATTGGCAGAGCTGAGTCCAATTTTTTTCGATGCAATTATTCCGCTGGTTGCAATTCGACTGAGGGATTCGCGTGAGGCTCCCACGCCCTGCGTCGTCGGAGGCATGTAATCCCGACTGTAGTCCACGTATGGCACATATCCGTTATTGTTGCTGCCGTCCTAGAAAAAAAAATCGTAAAATTAACTACCAGCTTTTATTTTCTACTACACGTCGCTTGAAAAACTGTTGCTTTCGAGATATAAAAAGAAAAAACGATAAAAAAAACGTTTTCTATCATTTTTCCAATTAAATTTTGTGTTGAAGACTGTCAAATATTGACAACCGGCTTAATTTGAATCTCTTGATGACACAATTCGTGTGTCCGAATGTACGAGAAATAATATTTGGAAAAAAAATTTGCCTATTTGCTCTTCAATTTGTAATACACAGAAATAACAAGTGAAAAAAAATTTATTCTACAGTCTATTTTTATACTGGAAATAATTGCACATAATTGTAGTTGTCAAAAATGTCTGATACTCGAACTTGTTTATTTAACGATGTTTCACAAACATAATATAATATTTTTAGAAGTTGCTGCATCGTTGTTTGAGTTGAAATCAAATATAAACAAAGGCAAACAGTGGAAAAAGAGATGAAAGGCGACAATAAGAGGTGCAATGAGTTGTATCGGCGTGGTATGTATAAATAGAACTCACGTTGTTTTTGGGCGGAAACGAGGGTTCCGTGTAATCGGCGCTGTAGCGATAGCCGAGTGGGTTTGGAACCGGCCCGGCGAGCGCGAGAGCATTCACGCCCCTCGTGCTCCCTTCGCCCTCGCTGTCCAGAGCGGTTACGCTCTCGGCGTTGCTGACGCTTGATCCCGCGCGAATGTCAGCTTTGACATCCGAGAGATTGCTGCTGCGGTCGCTCTCCCGATACCGGTCGGCGTTTGAGTCTGTCTCCTCTGTGACAAAAGAATTCTTCATTACCTTTTTTTTCCCCCTTCCAATTACAATTTTTTTTATCATCAAGAAAATCGTTCCAAACTTTGGGAGTTGCTCAGTTTTTGTTAATCTTTTTAAACATGCCTTACACTGAGAAAAATCGAGCGAATCATTATAACTTACAGTGACTAGTAATAGTTGGCATAAGTAGAATTTTAAATTTGGAATTTGCAGTTGAGATAAGTAGAACGTCGCTAGTAAAAAGGATCATATATTGCCATATATTAACAATTTTAGAAACAATATATAGACATACATACATAGACATTCATAGACAATAAACAATAGAAACATATTGTCTATGTATAGATTGACTATTGTCAATATATTGATGATATATTGTCAATACATTGACAATACATTGATAATATATTGTCAATATATGTTTTATATATGGACAATATATGATCCTTTTTACTAAGGGTTAGTTGACCCAAAAAATATTTTCAGTTATATATACATGTTCATTTCTAATAAGAGAATATGAAGCTTCTGGAATAGATGACAGATAAAATAGAACGTAAGGTACATGAAACTGCGAGAGAATTTTTTGTTTTGTTAATAAACTCGATTACATATGGGGGTTTTTTTATTGCACAATATGGGCAAAGAAAATACATTGTATATTTTTTAAATATATTCCAGATGAAATTAAAATCAAACTTTTTATAATTATTGTGTCTTACCATTTTTCACAACATTTTACGAATTTATTGTTCATTCTATAATGAAATTGTTATATTTGTTCAAGAACATCTCACTTGTTTTGTTCTTAGAGAATGAGTCGGTTTTTTTTATATTTCAATTCATGATACTATCAATTGTTATTTGATAACATTGTTTAATTTGATTGTTATTTGATTAAAATTTTTTTAATTTAATAATGAAGATATTCAATTAAACAAACTAAAAAACCATCAATAGCAAAAAGTACATATATATTGTGAACGAAAAAAATTATAATAAAAAATCGGACGATGCCATTCATAGAAACAATCATGAATTTATTATTGTTCATTATCAACATTCTAAATTTCATGATCAAATTTTTTATTATCAGTTTCCATATTTCTCAATTTGCTGGCTTAAAAATTACAACATTCAACAGAACAGGTTATGAATTGCTTTCAAAATTAATTCATTAAGGATATTGCCTCGCCTAATCTATAATGCACAGAATTTAATGAAATTTTTCAAGCACATTCTATAAGATTTAATGTATTATGTGATTTTTTCAGAATTTTCCATCTTATACTTTTCGAGATAATTACGTTCATGTTTTGTAATTGTACAAATGTATGTATAATGATTTATAAACGTAATTATCTTGAAAAGTAAACGATGGAAAATTGTAGAAAAAAATCACATATAATCTTATAAAATCAAAAATAACAAATCTTAAAATTAACAAAACACCGCCGATTTTTTTTTTTCCATAATCAAACTTTGTTGCTCATGTTTTTTGTTAATCTTTTCAAACGTACCTTACCTCTTGGAAGTGAAACATGACATAAAAACAAAAAGAAAAGAAACTTAATTGAGCATCAGCGGTGAGTTTGGACGAAGTGGTTTTTAGTTGAAAAGTAATAGTTAGGTGGTGTGCGTGATGCTTACGTATGTCGTTGTCGTGGGCTTGAGTGGACCTCGGCCTTGGCTGTTTGATGCGCTCGCGACAGTGGAGAATGAGGAGAACGATGATGCCAATGAGGATCACGCACACGACCAGTCCTGCGACGATGAGAATGAGCTGCCAATCGACCGGTATCAGCGCTGAAACGTCATATCTGGTTAGAATTTACATTCAGACACCCTTGTCAAGATGCAATTACGTCATTACACCTCTTGGCCAGCAATATACTTAACGTCAGGGCGTCTGACAAATTGTTCCAACGGACAAAGAACTCGGCCTTGAGCAATTGAACGGCGAGTCAAATAAACGAGCCTGATGGCTGTGAAATTAGCACGAATCGAATAACGAATATCGAATGACTCGCCGAGCAATAATAAATTGATCGACGTTATATGCAACGATGATTAATTATTCAGCGTTTTCGCGAAAACGTTTACGCGCGATATTACCTGGAGCCTTTTCAACCCACGCCAAACAATGGATAAATAAATTGAGAAACAATGCTTATAATGCGCCGGGCATAAATAGCTTTTGTATTGCGCCACGTGTCAATTGCGCACCGAGTTTGAATGATCGCAATTGTGCAAAATATAAACCGGGTTTAATCAACTAAATTTATTTTACAAAGCTATCGCCTCCCTCGCTTCATACCGAATTCAATCATTTGACACTGAAATTGATCCAGTTGGCTGATTAAATATATATCAATGAATATGTTTTCCACCATTCTCAATCCCCCGCTATATATATTTCCTCTCTTTCTTTCCTCCACTTTTTAATTATACATTTTCATTATTTCCCCTTTCTTTTTGCTATTCAACATGTTTAAATCCCTTTAACACAAATCAAAAGCCATCAATAAATATTTGACTTTTAGCTCATTTTTATGCAACAGTTGATACGGACGATTTAAATTATCTACTCTGTCGTGTACATTTTTCAATAAATTCACACTGTTATTCAACGCACCCGCCAATAAAGATAAATCAGACATTTTCAAGGATCTATTTTTTCGGACCAAATAGGTTTTCCTATGAGAAAAGTAATAAAAAAAAATACGTTTAAAAAAGGGCCGCTCACAGGTAGTTGAGCAAAAGACTTGTGGCTTATTTTGAGAGCATTTTGTAAGAAAACGTTCGTTGATTCTTTTTTGCCCCGACTTTGAGCCCCGATACCGAAAAGTGATATATTTGGCGATAAATTATCCTTCCGTAAAAATATCACCGTTAATAAAACATTTCGCGCAATATGTCTTGGTGTATTAAGACGGTTATGGCCAAGCGAGGAAGAACGTTTAAGATATATCTGGCGCGGCAAAGTGATTTCGAGGGATGCTGCCTTTTTTCCTCGCGGACAGATAGCTGCAGGAAAATTAAAAGCCAACATTTGGCGTAACGGAAATCAATTAAAGTTTCTCTTCCATTCGCATGGATTTTGTCTTCAATTTCGTAACCGCCGGCGAATTTCAATCAACCAATTTAAATTCCTATTTAAAATATACAAAATAAAACTAACTTGCGGCTTTTTCGGCGCGCGCGTATTCTTCGGGGCTTTTCTTTCTTTTTTTTCTCTCCCTCTCTCTCTCTCTTTCACTCCGCACTTGGCTTTTTGTGCTTGACTTTTCCGTCTGCTTTCGAAGGCGTCTCGATATGAAAATTTCGCGCAATAACTCACGCAAAATGAGATTTAATTTAGATTCGCCAAGACAGTTAACAATTTAATGTGCCAGCCAGGGAATACTCTTCGGATACAAAAAAAATATTTGGCTTCGATCGAATGACGTGTTTTTTTTTTCAATCAAAATTGTTGCTTTCAAGTTGGTCCTTAATTTTTTTTTCTTGTCATTCCTATAGCCACGGTAAACACAGTCGTTCAATTTTATTTCAACATTTAATTTCTAGACGAAAATTAATCAACATTTTTTGTTATTTTTGTTATTTCCATAGTAAAAAAGATCATGTATATATATTTTTCATACATAAAACATATATTGAAAATATATTATCAATATATTGACTATGCAGTATATCATACAATTGCCAATATATTAATGATATATTGAATCCATAGTAAAAAGGAAAATATGATGACAATATAATGACAATGTATGATTAATATAATTTTATTATACTAACAATATATTGATAATATATTGTCAATGTATTTTTTATATATGGACAATATATGATCCTTTTTACTAAATATGATTCATATATAGTTTCCGTAATATTATAATATTCCCATTATACGACTGATATACGGCCAATATATTGTTAACGTTTAGTCCATATATAAAAAACACTCAAAGATATATATGATTTAAAAAATATAATATATTGATAATATATGGACAATATGATCTTTTTTGCTAAGGAATGTTATCGCAAAATTTAATTTCTAGGCGAAAATCAATTAAAATTTGTGTCCCTCGTCAAAAATATGTTTTGAAAATTGGCACGATTATTATTTTCAAATAAAACATCCGATTCAACGCGGTGCTCATTTATTTTTTCACGTTTAATTTGATCGCGCGGCGTATATTTCTGGATGCGAATTTTCCGTGTAACAAAATGTCCGCTTTTTGATACGGTCCGTGCATACTCAGGCTGGCGTGATGAACGAAAATTTGGATCTCGCAAAATGAGCGCGCATTCTTGGTTTTACCCGCGAGCTCATTTACAAATGTAAACAAAGAATGCATACGTGAATTTCAACGCGCGTTACATCATGTGCCAATTAAAGTTTATACTCCACGCATAAATATATAATATTTCGTGTGGCACACGTCTCTCTGTGGCGCAAGAGATGAATTTACGATTGCCTCCGCTGCGGAAATGAGAGTTAAATTTTTTTTTTCAACTTGTATCTTTTCATCTAAACTTCCATTTCCGGTTGCGATTGTCCGTAACGAAGATAAATTATGTTCCTTTGGTAACGAGCACTTCCTCTGTAAATGATTAGGACGGCTTTTTTTTTTTCACCCAAACGACCGCGACAGGTAACGAGATTGACAGTTTCCCCGGCCCGGCGAGAAATAATTCATCACCGGTGCTTTTGTGGATTGTCAAGTTGCAAAATAACTTCATATCCGGCGTGAGACAATGAAATGGTTTTCAATTATTCGCGGCGCAAAATTTATTTCAACCCCGATGAAATTATTAGCTTGCAAAAAAATTTTGCGTCAAAAAGCGCGTTCGGCTGATGTTTTTTTTCCGATGGAAAAGCGTAGACCAGAAAGAAAGAGAGAAAAAATTAATCAAACATTTCCATAAATGCACGCCGTAATTCAACCAAGTTCCGATTATTGCATTGAGAAAATCGCATTTATTCAATTTTTTATTATTTTTTTTTTCAAATTCAATTGATTGATCATTAACTCGTCGGTTACCGCGGACAAGCGTGCAAGGCAATTTCGTGGTACTGGATTTAATTCCCATTACTGGCTGCCGGTATTGTTTCGGAGCTTGACAAACCTGAGTTGCTTGCTGTCAATAAAACCCGAGACTTGCGCGCGATCATCAAACTTGGAAGATCAACTTGTCTGATTACAGCTCATGCAAGAACAAAATGGAGCACCAATAAAATAACCCGGACAATAATCAGTTATGCGTGATGAACGGCTGTTGCAAAATTCTGAGTACTTTTTCTTTTTTGTAAAGCCTCGACAAATAAATGATGATTATTCATGGCACCGGGCAAACTTCGTAAGTCTGGGATCTCGCCTGACAGAATGTTCGATCAACTTGTATTACAATTCAAGGGAAATGAAAACGAAAAAAAAGAGGGGAAAAAAAAGAAACACGTGTAATTTGCTGTTTTCCCCCCTTCTTATAAACTGAAATATAAATTTGGATAAATTCAGGATCAATTGAAAATAAGGACACTTGACATTGGAAAGGCCGGGAAAAAAATATCGATGTCGATAATTGGAATTATCATGGTCGGAGGAGAAAAGAACGAGAAGATGAAAAAAAAAAAACGAAAGAAAAAAGTAAAAACAACTCTCAGATATGAGAAGGTGTAATTATCCTTGAGAATTTCGCGGTCGAGCGGACGTTAAACGACGGTTTTACTTAAAATTCGAGAATAAAGGAAGGTACATTTTTGTTCCTTTTCCATTGGACAGTAATAAGCCATGTAATGGTGTACAGTCGATAAAAAGGAGGAAATAATTACCGTGAGTCATGAGCTTGATGACAATAGAATCCGTCCCGAAGCTGTTAGTGACTGTGCAGTTGTACTCGCCGAAGTACGTTGATATAGGTTCCAGAAGTGTTACAGTGCTGATGATCCGCTCGCCCGTATATTCCTTCTCAACGTAAAATGGGGTATTGTTCGACGAGAAATTGAGCTCACGTCCAGCGAAGCTCCATACCACCGAATCTGCTTTTGGCACGGATATCGCTGTGCACTTTACCTAGAAAACATAAAAAAGCGTGTGCAATTCATTTTACCCTCTCTCTCTTCTCCCCTCGCCACATAATTCCACCAATAACTTATCTTTCGGTGCTTTCAATTTTGCACTTACATTGATGTTCCAAATTTATCTCTTGCTAAATTAATTTAACAATTAATAACACAATGTCCAAGCCCGGATAAATCACTTGCCATTTGATCAATAATTTTATTGTAAAAAAAAAGAATTAAAAACACAAAAACCAGAATAAAGTGGTCAAAAATCAATTTTTCAACCGATAAATTGTTTTCCTTTTTTCTCTCAACTTATATGTATAGCGGAAAATGTTGTTGCAAACAGTGTTATTGGAATGATGAAAATACGTGTAGCAAAAATGTACATGAAAGGTTGTACTTTTATATTCTTTTGTTTCCATGATATCAAGTTCAATCGGCGAGTTGATTGTTTGGAAATTGAAACAAAAAATCATACGAATGAATAAATAATCTAATAATGATAACGTGGAATGCAAAGCCGTTTTATTAAGATTCGTTGTTGGTTAGAATTTAACTGCCGGGGGGGATGGGGTTGAAAAAAAACTTGACCGAGGAAAAAAACACGAAAAGAATTCGGTTTGAAGAATCTCACGTGAAACATAACTGGCATACAACGAAATAGCGCATGGTGAATATCAACGAGTTTTCGTCGTGTTCTATCCGTTACACGCCACGCCTGTGTTTGTTAATTAAATTTTATAGCGGGATGTATATCGATTTCCAGCCAGCAAATAAACCAATGCGAGGCATTCTCTCTTAGCTGGATTGAGGTTTGCGGGCGGTGTGATATATTTTGGATTCGGTTCTTGCAAAAGTTTGACGCTCACAATTATACCCGGAGATTCGTTGTTTCATAACGAAGAATAATAAGCCCGAATGGGCATTTGAAAAACGCGAGCATTGAGCGGTGTCCGGACCGTGGGAAGTAAATAACTCATGCGTTGTACACCCGAATGACAGTTATGCTGCTAATTGATAATACGGGATGATCCAAACTATTGTGTAATATATTGGGATCTGATTTAACTGTTAGGGTATTAGTACACAATTCAATTGCACATCAAGTGTTGCATAAGTGAAGCGAGAAGAGGATATATATACATATATATAAAGACAATTTGTTAAGGAGGGAAATTAAATTTTGCAAAATAGTTAAATGTTTTTGTAACTTTTAATATTAATTAATATTAATTCGATTGATATGAATGGGTCTATGGGTGAATTTTTTAAAAAATTGACTCTCTCATAGCTGAGATATTTCATTTAGAAATCAGACAATAAAAGATTCATTAAAAATTATTCAAACAAATTGAGCGACACAGTAATGAATGAAAAATATTAGTATTTGATTTTTCTAATGACTCAATCACCTCTTGTTTTTTCTATTTGTAGGTTACAACTCTAGTTAATATTTTGCAATAATTTTTTTGTCAAAGCAAAAGTGTTTTCTTTGTTTCCTCTGTTTCAATATTTTATTTTCTTCGATTTTTAGTTGAAATGGAACCTAAACACAAAAAAATCATATAAATTCAATTGACTTACTTATTTGCAAATAATTCTTTATCTTTTTTTTAATAAAATAACTTTGTAGTCAGTTCCGGTT
>JAAMPD010002326.1:0-15623 GCA_025266255.1 Trissolcus basalis
CACTTTGAAATGAAATTTTTTGAACAATGGGACCAAATTCGATGCGTTCATATAAAAAAAATACATTCACTAATTACATACTAATTGTTAAAGTTTTGGTGATTAAAAGATGAATGAAAAGAAACGGGAAATGAGTTACAAGTACACGGTGAAAAAAATTCTATCAAAATTTACTGAACTGTACAGTAATATGGGGAACAAATCTAAAATTCGGGGAAAAATATTGAAGAGCAAATTTTGATGAATGAACATGAAAAATTAATATTAGTTTTTAATATTTTTTTTGCTCATTCATCAAAATTTACTGTAAGTTTCAATGATTTTTTACGAATTTCAGATCTGTACCCCATATACTCTGTACAGTTCAGTAAATTTTCATCTATAAATTATAATATTTGATAGAATTTTTTTCTCAGTGTAGATATAAATGAGATTCAAACAAATGCTAGAGCCGAAGATACAAAAACCGAAACGTTTGGCCGAAAACAGGTAACGTTGTTTCTCATCAATTCATCATAATCGTTTACTGATTGATGCGTTCACAACGTATGGTAAAGTAATCCGCGATAAGATATTCGCGGCAGAATATCGAAGCAACAATTTATGAAAACGTACAATATTTATTCGCGCGATAAAACGCGCGGCTCGAATTCGAGCCAGACAACGGAATACATTGGAGATCACATGAAAAACGTTTCAAACAATATTTTAAGAGATGGAAAATAAATTCAACGAAATCCAAGCTCTTAACAACGGTATATCACCACTACCTGCGACTAAGAGTTACAAATTGTGTTTGACTATTGTTATACTTTTGTGTAAATATTAACAATTTGACCAATCCGAATTATGACAATTGAAATAAAAACGGCGCTTTTTTTGCCAGCCCCGAGGATTTTTGTGTACAGAAAAATAAGATGTTTATTCATGTGCAAGATATAATGCTAGCTCTGCTCGGAGGAAAAAAAAAGAGTAAATATTTCAAAAAGTTTTTATCGAATCTGAATATGAATCATCAGCGATATCCAAAGAGAAAAACTCAGCTCGCGCTTGATAATCATACATTTTCGTCGAGCTACCCGTGTTCAAGTTTATATACCGATGAAGGAATTTCAGCGGAAAAACAAACAGCCAAATTGAATAATGACTCCGAATGTTCAAAGATAAAACACTCCGCCCAAGCGGGTTTTCTTGCACTCGCCCGTGCCAATTATAAAATAGCAAAATTAACATAATGTCTTTATTCTTTATATCATTCAAGTGGATTTTATGTTTTATATCGAGATATAACTGGGGAACATTTTTGTTACAACGTCCTTTGATCACAAAAGTCTAAATAAAAAAGTCCCTACAAATTTCCCTCACGGATGAAAATATATCCGCCAAAATATATTCTATTTTATTATACTTATTGCCGCTTTTTATAAATTTTTTATACACAAAATATATACTATTTTATATTTTATAAATTTATATAATGGAATTTATAAAAAATATATAAATTAAATATTATGCTTATTGCCGGAATATATTTTCTACATGAAAAATATATTTTGTTTATATTTGCAAAATATATTTTTGTCCATGCGGGTTAACAGGTAATTTTTCGCGGGCCCAAAAATTTTGTTTAGTGCAGATTTTTACGAAATGTCAATAAAATGATAATTAATGTACCGAGGGACGTTGGAGGTAACGCAGTTATCATTCATTTGTTGTTGCAATTCAATATTCGCCTACGCGGTGAATTTTTTGACGCTGTTTATTCAATTGCGAATGCAATTCGTCGAGATCAGAGCGCGCGTTTGCTTGTGCATTTTGAACAACCAATATTATGATGACTCCAAAATAAATTTCTAAATGTTCGACGAACAAAACAATAAGGAAAAAAGTGTATCGCTAACAAAAAATTAAATTCAACAAAATTGGTTGAAGTTTGTGGTTAAATTATTGTTCATCCTCGTGTGGGTGTGTTTTTTTGGAAAATTTACTACGACACTTGATCGTTTCGAGTTGGCAACAATTAAGCTGTGCGAGATGCAACGTTAAGTGATGGTGGCGCGAATGTTTGGACGTCCACTTAATCGATGGAAAGGAAGCCTACGTTAATTTGGACGATTCACGAAAGGGCATGTAGCGGGCAGCCGACGTAGCTCGTAAACATTTTATGGCTGACATTGCGGCACGGTACGCGTGTGGAGCGCTGCACGAGCAGCAAATTCGTTCAGAATGTTGCAAGCTCGTACGAATATACACATCTAGGGCCGAAAAGCGACAAGCTGTTCCGCCGCCACTAGCGACCTCATGCCAACCCTCGCGTTCGCCGACGTCACTAATTATTTTCCGTGACGAGCTTTACATATATTCTCAACGTAGATATGGCTGACAACAAAACTAACAAGAAGACATTAGCAGCGCAGCAACCACGCGCTGAATCTATGAATACGCCGCGTGCATTAACATTAATTAATTAGTTTAGCACGAGTGCCGTGAGCTTCAGATATAAGATGACTGATAAAAGCTTGTTGCAACGTTATACCTAAGTTCAAATTTATATATCGTTCCATACATCCTTCAAGTGTACCTCTATTTAACTCAATATATGCTTCTTAGATGAAACCATACGAATCTCATGTGTTATCATATGTCTCGTACTAATTTTTATTTATAACTCATATATCGGATCATATATATCGCATACGTGGATCCATATGTATCATGTTAGCTTTTGTAAATGAAAATTTATATTTGAAACCATTTATATTTTATTTGTGGTATCATATATAAAGCTATCTTTATTTTATGTTGAGAATATGGTAGTCTCATACTAATTTCCATATATGACATATATATCACATACGTGGATCTATATATCATATTAGCTTTTGTAAAAGAAAATTTATATTTGAAACCAGTTACATTTTATGTGTTGTTATTCATAATGCTATTTTTATTTTATATTCAAAATCATATATATGAAGCCACTTATGTATCATATGTGGGATTATATATGAGAGATAATCTGAAGAGGCAATTCTGTTTTGTAAATAAAATGAAATATTAATTATTTGTTCTGAGCTGTGTGCCGTGTGTGGTACAAAAGTTTCTGTTAATGCGATGCATTGGG
Organism: Trissolcus basalis; assembly: GCA_025266255.1. Lineage (NCBI taxonomy): Eukaryota > Metazoa > Arthropoda > Insecta > Hymenoptera > Scelionidae > Trissolcus > Trissolcus basalis. The sequence continues at coordinate 3,125 of JAAMPD010002326.1, forward strand.
TTCAAAGGAAAAAACTAATTTTGAAATCACTGCGAATGAAATTAACATAAATTTTCGGAACGATTAATTTCGTGAATTGCTAAAGTGCATAAAACAGAGAGTATTATAAAGATTCGTATATTCTGCGATTCATTCGGGACGATTAATTTTACAAGACAATAAGTTTATGCGTCCTCTAAAATTGAGTTATGAATTGCAAAATTCAATTGTGCTGATTAAATAAAAACAGTCACCCCTTGAACCTTTGCGTTGGCAGTGTGTAAACGCGAACACGAATCGCATTTACATCAACATTTGAGTTGAATGAATAATTGTATACGAAAGACATTAAATTCACGTTGCGCGGCGTAATTCAATATCTCAGTACGGAATAATAACATTTATTGTAAAGGTCGTGTATTATCATATTAATAACTCGAAATTCATTTCATCAGCGATACGATCATTGACAATATGTACGCAGTTACATATGTACTTTACAAGCCAATTAAGAATATTGCCTATCGATCCGAAGATTTCGGTACATACCAGAGGATAAAGTGTACTAGTCTGAACAAGTATGATTATTGTATCGGTTAAACACAGTCGTACAATTTTATTCGAAAAAAAAATCCATAATTAGTCTGATTGAAATTTACTTTTACATGAAGCTTTATTTGCTTTGGTTTCATTTAATTAAATTTCATTCATTCAACTTTCAACTGTTTTTATCTCATTTCACTTTTTGATATGATATATATATCATATATCATACTAAATATATTCTGTATGACATTTCATTTTTTTTTTTTTATAAAAAATTTTCTTAAATCTATAATTTTTTTGGGCCATATGAAATCAGACCTACTCACTTTTCCCGACATGGTCAAACCTATTCATAACTTAGGTGTGATCATGTAGGATCAGACAAAGTCAACTTTTTATCCGAGATATATATTATAAAAGTTTTCGAATTGGTTGATACAAAAAATTAAAACAAGTTAGATTTCATGAGCTCTATACAGTAAATTTCTTTTGCAAGGTGAATTTCATTAAACCCTAAGTGGACCCTACGGGGCAAATTCACAAATGCCTGAAGCCTCAATGAAATCGGACGGTTCTGAAACTAAATCAAGTTATTCACTCTCTAAATGACTTTAAACTTTCGTATAAGTATAACTAAAAGGGTGAAGTGTAACAAGTTCGTCCGCTTTTAATCATAAAAATTCGAAGCGAAGTTTGAATCGAAAATAATTTGTCTCTATTCTAATTAGCAGATCCAGAGAACTCGGGGGCAGTTGTTATAAAAAAAGAAGCTTTCTGAAATGGTATTTTAATTTCAAACCATCCAACCGAAAATACTACAGAGTATTTAAAAAAAACCATTATATAAAATCCGTTATGTTTGTTCATTTTTCTGAATTTAAAAAAAGTTCTTCTTGTATCACGGAGTTCAAATTTGGTCCAATCAGAATTCAAGTTCAAAAGTTTACCACAGAGAAGACAATTTTAGTATCCAATAGTAGGAGATGCGAGAAAAAATAAACGTTCCAATCGAAGGCACCGAAAGTCCGAAAGCAAAAACATTTTCGGCGGTGGCTAAACCACTTATCGGGTGTAGGAATAGCACCCACGAAAGCACAATTTTATTGTTGCTACTTACCCAGAGATATGCGTCGGTTTTATTCAAATTGTGTGACAAGTTTTTGTCGCGACTTTCCAATGACATCGTTCTGGCTTTTCCTACTCGACACGATTTCGCATTCAAACCCCAAAACACATCTCCATTTTTCCACTCCCGAGCCTGTAACAAATTTCATTAGAATCACTCGAGTATATATACAAACACTCAGCTATTTCTTCGACCAGCTTTTTTTACCCCCAAATCTCTCGAGAATATTGTAAATAAATTTTGTAAATAAATGTTTCAAAAGTAAAATCATATATGTGATTATAAAGGTCATAGACCTGTTCCGAGAGTTGAATCGACTTGAAATTTCGTACACTTGTAGGTCATGATCAGACCTGCTCTGAGAAAAATTGACAAGACTGCGAAATCGACTCAATTGTGTGTAAGAATTTTCAATGCGCACCGCGCGAACTAAAAAAAAATCTAAAATTTACTGACAGTAGATGGGGGACAAATTCAAAATTCGTACAAAATTATTGAAACACACAGCAAACTTTGATGAATGAACATGAAAAATTAATATTAGTTTAGTAATTTTTCATGCTCATTCGAGTTTCAATATTTTTTTCCGAATTTTAGATTTGTCCCCCATATACTAAACAGTTCGGTAAATTTTAATAAAATTTTTTTCTCCGTGGAAGAACATTTCTTTATTTTGAATATTGATTTAAAAAATGAACGAGAACAAAAAATCAACAATTAGATTTCGTTCAGTTGAATGGTACAAAACCCAATGAACCAAATTGGTACGTAATTTTTTTATCTCCGGGACGTCTGGTGCTTTGCTGATTATATTTTTAAAGGGCGAGAAAGATAAGCATGATCGCCTCTTCGACACGATCCCAAGAATCGAAGAGCTGCCAAAACGGAAACACCACTCGAGTCAAAGCCAAATAGCAAAAAATAACTGCATACTTCTTCTCCGATTGTTCGTTTTCACGAATATAATAAAATTATAAGCACTCAACTTCTGTAGTAGAAAACGATTGTGCCAACGTTTATAGCTAATGTCCTTACATTAAAAATATTAAAAATATATATATGACAAGAAATATACGTAAACAAATTTTTAAGAGCTTATAGATAGGATATGCTTTGTCACATTTATTTTATAACCTATTTTTTATTATTTATAAAACGTTATAAAATTTATCAAACATTTTGACTGAATTTGGCAAAACAGCAAGAGAAAAAATGTTCATTTCGTCTGAAGCCATCGCGATATTGAGTGTTGCACAGGCATCAATCACTTTCTTTTTTTTCATGTCGTGTTTCGTCATACTACCAATCACATTCATTATTTTACTTGTTAGAGTGACGTCAGGCTCAATGCAATATCATTTTTTCGTCAAGCTTTTTCTCGGAAAACGCCCGATCCCTGTGATTTGTTGGACGGTAAAATCTGACCCTGCGATATGAGAGAGCGCATTAGCCGCATTTTTGCCAGGCATTAAAAAAAAACAAGAGAGAAATATGGAAAAAGGGAGTCTTTTTTTATCGTTCGCTTGCCATCGCGCGAACGCTTGAAAACGCGCGAGAAATCGAATGTGACAGTTTTCGTCACCGGATGTAATCTCTTAAAATGGTGGGCAACGCGAGAACACAAAAGGGGTGCGAAAGGCAATATCCTTTCCAGCATTGAATTTAATTCAAGATGGCCGTTCGTCGTAACGAATGGTCTTAAAACGCATTACTTTGAGCACAATGAAATCAACTGCGATCCAATTATGCTTTCGGCGGGGCTGCGTCGCGCGCTTCAATGGTCCGACTTTGTGGTCTTTCCATTAAAATTTTCGATTAAAAAGAGCGACGCTCGAACGTAACTGCCTATCGATACCGCGAAATATTCTCTTGATGTATCGCCGGGTAAATACTATTATCGCGGTGCGTTTCATCGTTTCGTGGAAAATATGCGCTTACCCGATGCTCGATGCATTTCCTAGTAAAAAATTACCATTTAAGTGATCTCCATCCAACATTACATGATTTTACACAAATTCAGTTGCAACTATTGACAAATTGTTCCACATCGCGCTGCTACCAAATAAACAAAAAACACTCCTTTAACAAGTTAGTAACAATGTTAGAAAAAAATCAACTTTTTCCATCGAATTTTTTTTTATACTTTGTGGAAAAAGTTTTTCTTCTGTTTTCATTCTTCTGATGAATGTTCAATCAAGTATAAACATTAATTGAATTCAAATTTACAATACGAATTGCGACCAAAAGGCAAATTTACCCATACCGAGTTATTGTAAACAGTAAATAATAAATCAATTTTTTTTTACCTTTAATTCAATAAAGTTATTCATAAATTGATCAATTCAATTCAATTTGTTATAATTATAAGAACCAAAGAGATTTTTATAAACAGAAACCAAACGTGGAAACAGTGACTTGAATCATTATTGAAATTTTTATTTTTAATTCAATTTATTTTATTATTTGATTTTATTAATTAAAGGTACATAATGAACTGGAGAAATCTGACTCCATTTTTAAATAATAATAAATAATATAAAAATTCATGAAAACGAATTTCATATGGACAACCGGATCCTTAACCAGATATTTATTAATAGGATGTCTAGGGGGGGGGGAATTAACGGTCTTTTTTTTAATTAGCAAACAAATACAAAATAACCAAAACTTAGAAATTAATTGGCTGTTGTTGATGAATTTATTTTGCATTTGTTTGTTAATTTGACAAGAGATCATAAACTTTCTACGTTTAAGAAATAATATCATTTCAAACCGGCTTTGTGAAAAATAATATGTTGTCATGGTAAAAAGTAAATGACCTGGCGCGTAACCTGAAATATTAATAGGTCGTCTTTTAAAATTTACTGATCGTCACGGTAATTTTTATTTTGGACACAGTAATTTTCGAAGAATATGACAATTTAAATCCATTTTACTGTGACATTCACAGTAAAATTAAAATTGAATTTTTCTCAGTACACTTTTCACATTCATAATGGAACCAGATAAAGCAGCCATAAGATTTCCACAAGTTCCGCCGGTGTATTCATCCATTTGTTGTTTCCAATTTTTTTTAATCCAAGAAACGCGTCATTTTTGTAGCAGTTAAAAAGAAATCCGACGTCAACATTTTCATCTACAAACGAATCTTTTAAATCCGAGACTTCAATGTATTAAATATAATTTAAAAATATGAAAACTTAATTTTGCAAAAATAAAGCTTTTGAAAGTAAAATTATTGTTTGTCTTATAAATAACTTCCCCCTAGGCACATCCTTATTAATAACAACCTGAATACATTTACATCCATTCATTTAAAAATAAAAATTAAATAATCAAATTTTAATGCTAATAACTGGCTAACGTAACAATATCCATTTCGCTGAATTGTTGATATCCAGAGATGCGATACATTTAAGCTCCACTAATTTAAAAAAAAAAAAATAGAAATTTCAACAAGTTCAATGCTAAATGAATAATTTTATCTTATAATTTGAAAATATTTTATCGGTTTTGTTAGTTCAATTGTTCCAGCGAAATAAAATCATAAAAGATTTCTCCCCATCAATTAAAAAAAATCTGACTAACTCACAAGATTCAATTAGACGGCCAATTAATTTACCTTTCACCTGGTCGATTGATTGTGTTTCTTAAAAAAAGAAAAATAACTTTCCTTCCATAATTTGATTCGCACCTTTCACGTAATAGTCAGATCAATTCCCTGAAACAAAAAAAAGTCAATGAATGAACATTGATTATAAAGCGTACAAATAAAACGTTATGAAATTTTCATGTACGGCGATATTTGAAAATTGAGTGCCGCGTCGGAAAATGTGTACCGGAAATATATCGCGGGCCTCAAAGTCCCGTGTGGCGATGACAATAGCGCGAGCAACACGATGCACCGAGCGATTGCAAAGTATAATGTAATTACGTGTAGCGAGCATTCTCTTGTTTCACATGTAATGCGCAATTATATTTACACGTGCTATAATAACCATCCGTTTCTGTCTTCATTATGGGCTTCATTTGTGGTTTAGCTTGTGTGCACTAACGAAGTGACGCTGATCGAGTTTTCGTTAGCCTCACAATGGCTATACATGAATAATCAATTACGAAATATTTGGACAAAACATTACATAAAAAAAGTACACAACAAGCAATCATATAATTCAAAGGACACCAGACCAAATGTACCCGCAACAGTTATAAATTTTGTTATCAAGCAAAATGAACTTTTTCTATACAAGCCGTCGTTCTTTACGATTACAACGATGACGTTCAATTTTAACGGCGTTTCATAATGATTTAACAGTGTAAATTAATGTTCGTGTGATAATAAGATGTTCCGGATATTCCAAATGCTCCTGACACTCTTAAATACCCCAAGGAAAAAGAACTCGTTACGCTCGAATTCTCTGCTTCAAGCATTTAAAAATCTGGAAGCATTCCAGAAGGAACTAATTATTATATAATCACATTTTATTTGAAAGTGTCATGTGTACGTAATATGATATCTTTTTAACATAATAATTTTGTTTTGGGTTACTTTTTGTTTTCTAATGCTCTGCCCTTTTTATGTCATTTTAACCTCTGTCCCTCATTTAATCCTTTTTTGTCCATAAAAACGGTACTCTTTAGCTAACTTTTATTGTAGACATTTTTTTCTACCTCTCTTCTTATCTATCTTTTTTTTTTTGTATAAATGTTCGACTTGTTTGATCCTCTTTTTTCTGATTTTAAACTATTTTCAGCTTGCAGCTTAAATGAATTGTTTAAATATGTCATGGATTATTTTAATTTTTACTTTTTCATTGCAAAATAAAAAAAGAACAAGGGTTTAGAAAAAGATTTGTTTTATTATATATTCAAAAATAGCATCTAATTGGTATCAGTTTGCATTGTATGTATTAAAAAACATTCGTTATCTAATGATAAAGCACAAATTTCTGCAGTAGTTACAGTCGATAAAGGTATACTTTGTAACTCGGGGCTAAGTACAGAGTTGAATTCTGAAGGCACTGAACCCGAAAGACTAATGAAACTAGTCTTTGAAGTTACCACCAATCGCTCTGCCAAGAATTTAATTTATGAAACATGAAAGTTAATACGCAATTCCCAAAAATGAATAAAAGAAAAACAAACTCAAAATTGGCAATATAAAATTTTAATAAAATTATTATGTATTCGTGTACATGAGCCCAAATTTGGAAAAAAAATCATAATTTTTGATATTTCAATTACACAAAATTGTACGTATTCGTTGTACTGAATTTATGGACAGTTTTTTAATGTCAAAAAAAAAATTCATTCGTTTTTCATTTAAACGGAAAATAAAAAAATTTTATTTTTCATAAACGTTTCAATAAAAATACGTTGTTTAAAAATGAAAATATATTTTCTACATTTTTCCATAAAATGGAATAAATATTTTTCACATTATTTGATTACCATGCATACCATATTAATATTGTATCACTTTTATTTATGAACTAAAAGTTCATTTATAATATTTAATGGACAATAAATTTTCATTTTCAATAGCATATGATATGAAGCAATAATTTTTGTATCTCATTTTTAATTTCCATCATTTTTTGATTTTTATTATTATCAGATCTTTTCTCGACTATAAAAATAATTATACTACCACTAAAAATTCATAAACTATACCATCTCCAATTTTATGACAACATTTCTACACTTTTTTTTTCTAAGGGTGCTTATTTTTTCTATAAAGAAATTATCACCGCTATATTATCAAAAATTATACGGTCGATAAGGTAATTCCCTTACTAAGTGTCCATCGAAACAATTAATTTTCTCTAACAACAAATTTTTGTTCAAATGAAAAGAATTTTCTGCAAATATATAAATAACAATATATCTCGATCTCATTTTTACTGAATTATATAGCTTAATTAAATATTCACCTTTGAAATGAATTCAAATCGTCTTATTTTGACAGCTTAATTGGCGCGCACGACCGCAGCGCTATCTCTGATCTTTCTAGAACTATAAATCTACGAACTCCCGAAGCTTCTCACTACTACTACACAATCTCACATTTCGTTCATTGTGTTATTGTGTACAGTTATTTTGATTGTATGATCTGTGATCTTAAACAAAACAAACATCAGAAACAGCACAGAAGTCAGTGAATACAACAAAATAAATAAGTAAACCTTGAGCAAAAGCCAGAATTAATCAGCTGGCTAATTTCATTCGATAAAAACAAAAAAAAGGACAGGCGTGAGTGTTGCGGTTGAGGTTAACCGTCGTCTGTCGTACGAATTGGATTAAGGAAATACTTAACTGAACAATTGTACAAATAATTGTTTATAAAAATGGCCCACTACAAAGGAGCGGCGAGCGAAGCCGGTCGGGCTATGGCGCTGATGAAAAAACGCGAAATCGCCCAGCAGGAGATCGAGCTCCGGAAGAAGAAAATCGAGGACGACTTAAAGATCCACAACATCGAGAACAAATTCGCTATTCACTACAATGCCGTGGAACAGCAACTCAAAACCTCGACCATCGGTCTGGTCACCCTCAATGAGATGAAAGCCAAACAGGAAAACATTGTTAAAGAACGTCAACGCAAACTTGCTCAAAAAGAGAAAGAAAAGGAACAGGAGAAGGAACGAGCACTGGCCGCCAAACGAGAGGAGAAAAACAGACAGAAGAAGCAGATCCAGGCTCTGTCTTTCAACTTTGAGGAGGACGAGGAAGAGGCTGAGGAAGAGGAAGAAGATGAAGTTGAGGAAAAAATCAAACCAGTAAATAAAAGAGATACAGACGATGATGAGCCAGTCCTGCCAAAGAAAATCAAGAAGAATCCAGATGTGGACACTAGTTTCTTACCGGACAGAGAACGAGAAGAAGAAGAAAATAGATTGAGAGAGAGATTGAGAGAGGAGTGGACAGCAAAGCAAAACGCTCTCAAAGAAGAGGAAATTGAGATCACTTTCAGTTATTGGGACGGATCTGGTCATCGCAGGAGTGTTATAATGAAGAAAGGTATGCTGAAAAACAATTTATTATTATTATTATAAATTCTACAGAATACAATATAGTGTATAAAGAGTTACGCTTATTACGAAATGAAATAAAGTATAATATAATTAGGTAGAGAGATAAGAGGATTAAAAGATTACATGAAATTATAAAAAGACTAAAAGATAATAAATTTATAAAATGTCCATCTGGGGAGAAAATTATTTTCCCATGATAATTTTGAGGAAGTTTTTATGTTTAACAATAGAATTAATTATTTATAAAATATTCATTTGGGAAAAACATATTTTCTCAGAAACATTTTGAGGAAACTTCATGTCCAAAAATAGAAGTGACCATTTTATTGTATGGCATAATTATTCATAATTCTATTCATTTGTTTCAGGTAACTCAATTTACCAATTACTCCAAAGATGTTTGGAAGTTCTTCGAAGGGAATTCAGTGAATTGAAAACTGTGATGGCCGATCAGCTGATGTATGTGAAGGAAGATTTGATTTTACCGCACCATTACACATTCTACGATTTTATTGTTACAAAAGCGAGAGGAAAAAGTGGACCACTGTTTACGTTTGATGTTCACGATGATGTCCGAATGATGCACGACGCTTCCATCGAAACAGAAGAGTCGCACGCGGGAAAAGTTCTGTTACGTTCCTGGTACGAACGAAACAAGCACATTTTCCCAGCCAGCAGATGGGAACCATTCGATCCAACTAAGAAATACGATAAATACACAGTGTCGGACAAGAAGAAAGACAAAAACTAATCAAAGATCGTAGGAAGTGACTTTGAAACAATTAGATAAATATGCATGTTTGCATAACCAAAAAGAATTCATATCATGTATATAAAGAGAAATGTAAATAATGTTAAGAATAGAACTGAATTTTTATACACGTTCGAATTAAAAAACACAAGAGTGTTTTGTTTTTAGTCATAAGTTATTAAAGTAAACGCTTAGTCAATTGAAATTACATTTTTTTTATTTAAACATTTTTGTAATTACATTCTTTGTAAATAATTAATTCTTCTGTATACAAATTTGTTTTACAAATAAATGAGATCTTATACAAACTGAACTATTTATTTGAACAAATAAAAACGCCAAATAGTTGAATAAACATCTAAATAGTTGAATATCTATTATTGTATTACAAGAATAATTTATTCTTAGAAATGAAGCAAAGTAAATCCCATAGAGAAGAAATAACGTGAATTTATTTCGTCCAGCTGACTTTGGGTATATCGAAATGTTCTGTCAGGCTATCAAGGTGCTTATTGAACTCTTCTACTCGTTGTTTGTGCGTTTTCCCTGCCTTTTCCTTTATTCTTTCTTGTTGCTGAAACAAAATAAAAAAATGATTTAATATTTTTTCTCCGAAAATTGTTAATAATTCGTTTGGTTTAATAAATTTTAAAGAGTCTCACCAATTTTTCCCGCTGTTTTTCAAATGCCATCTGAGCTTTTGTTCTATGTATAACTGTCGATTTCTCTTCTTCAACGGGTTCCTCAGTTTTCATCACTTTAACACTGTCAGCAAACTTTTTCGACTTCTTCTTTTTGTTCTTTTTCTTTACAAAAATTGTATCGTCTGATTTCAGCTTCAATTTTTCTTTAATGACCATGCCGTAAGGGTCGTCCTCGTTATCTTGTGACATGTTTATTGATATACCTGAAAATAAGTGTTCATTAAGATACTTTCTTGGAAAAACTGCGTTCGCGTTTGAACTCTTACGGAAAATTACTACAAAAATTCAACAACTATAACCAAATTACTACAGATTACAGATTTTTCACAGTCACTACAGAATTTCTAAAGTAAATTGGTTTTAGTTTAAAGTTTTGTAAGGTAAACGTACCTAATACGGTTATAGTGTACCTGTTTGTATTGTTTGTTTAAAATATATTTTGGATTTATTCTGAAATCGGAGACTGTGCAAAACATTTTATTTAAATAAATGGAAAAATAACACCTAATCTTCGCGCACTTCAAATAATTTAATAATTATCCAAAATAAGAATCAATTTTAAAACAAACTTAACACAAATAGGTAAACTATAACCGTACGTTTACCTCAGTAATTTTCCGTAAGGGAAGACATTCAAGATCAGATCAAAACATAACCTATAAATTTTATCATCCATAAACAATCAATTTAACAAAGTTTCAATTGAAAATAACTTGGGTATCTCTACTACAAACAATTAGAGCTAACCAAAATATACATTATCCGTGTTATTTTTGTAAATTATAAATGTAATTATTCCTTCATGAATGGAACGAACATTTTTCACTCTAATCTCTTTTATTACGGGAAAAACCCACCAATAATTTTCAAAATATAACTTGATAATATAATTCTATACTTACTTAAATTTGTTGTATTATGATGATTTTATATGTAAACTAACAATCACAGTTGTTTTTTGTTGTGCACTGTTTTTTTTTGTGAAGAGTTGTGGCGGTTATTTAGTCAGCCCTACGTCAGTCGCACTCTATGGTTAGTTGTGTACTGTGGTGTACTGTTGTGTACGCTCCAATTTCTGTCAAACGACTCCTCTCAACCACTCTCTCTCAACGGCTTGGGTAGAGGTCGCTTTACCAATGCGCATACCAAAAACATAAAATCCCGTCGTCTGCTAGAGGGGCCATCGGTAAAATGCACTCTACGCCAGCTCAAACATCTGACACAATTTACCGCGCGTAAAATGAATTTCTCACAGTTTATGAAACTGTATAATTTAATATCAATTGAAAAAAAAAATTATCACTAAAACTAACACCTTAACTCAAAATCTTTGTAACTTTTGTAAAAAATCCTAAATCTTCTCTTATTTTACAAAAACCTTTAACATACTACAAATAAAAAAACAAGATTAACAACTTGTACAACTACATAAATGTACAAAATAAAACTTACAAAATCTCATCAAAATTTTTCAACAAACGCAATTTCAATAAATCAAAACCACAAATAAATAAATAAAACTATTCCTACAATAATTACAGCTCATGTTCCTAAGACACAACAAAGTATTTAACGTAAAGCTGAAACTATTGATTTTTCGTTCAATTTACCGACTAGACTTAGTGGATAAAACTGCCACGACAAAGTCATGGAAAATTCGAGCATCCCTACCTTCTCTCAGTCGGGCAGGTTATCGTAATCCCGTGCTATATATAGATATACTTCGCCGTAGTAACAACACCCTCGCCATTGTGGCCGAGGTTGGTGTTTGAAATTCGTTCAGTTTGCATACACGCCTTAGCTCAGCTCACCACGATCATGTGATTCTAAATTAAGTGCTAACATAAACCTTGGTTCGGTGCGGTGGTTATCGATCAACATTGACGCGAGATGAATGATTATAAATAAGCGCTGAGCAAATTTTTGCTGCGCCCGTCGGAACCCCCGCGGAAGATGCAGATACGCCGCAAGATGAGCGCTCAAAATGTAATGGCCAGTATCAGTCGCACATTGGCTCATCGTCGTGAGAGCAAGGCGTTAGTGAACGAGGTACGTTTCGCCGTGGATCGAAGCAAGGACAAGCTCTATGAGCCGAAGCAGAACAAAAAGGCTGTGCGGGTGCTCACAGTCATCGCCTACATTATCTCCGTCAGCCTCGCTGCGATCATCCTCTCTTTGTATTACACCTTCATATGGGATCCCAAAGACAGTGTCGCGCTCAGGAGCAACAAACCAGCCTCGCTTATAAGCGCCCTTTGCTCCAATGACACTTTGCAACTCCCCAAGATGCCGATGGAATTCAACGGTAAAACACAATATTTTTTTTTTTTTTTTTTTTTTTTTTTTTTTTTTTTTTTTT
>JAAMPD010002327.1:0-15610 GCA_025266255.1 Trissolcus basalis
CACTAATTCCTCGCTCGCCCAATTTCTTTCTTTTTTTTTTTTTTATTTATTTCATTTCGGTTTATTCGGTATGTTCCGTTGATTTCACCCATTACTTTAATTTCGTCCGAACGAATCCAAAATGCGACACGCCCAGTTATTTTTTTTCCCCCATTCGTCCTTTATTTTAAATACTGAATTTCATTTGGAATCATTTGATCCTTTTCTTTCAAAGGCCTTTTGAAATTGTTGGTGAAATCAAATCGAAACAACATTTTTTTTCGGGAACAAAAATTCCATTTGATTTCACCGCTGGGACACGCAAATACCATCCATTGTATATGAACACAAATTGTACAAACACGTACAGCCATATATAGTCATATACAAAAAAGAGAGAGAAAAAAAAACTTTGACTCCGTTTTCCAGATGTGCAACTTTTTTTCAACTGTAACTCAATGAATATTATTTTCTTCAAGACACATGACGAATACGAATACATCATCGTCTTTATCGACGAGTTCTTTGTCAAACTTACGCCTCTTCAATGCATGCAACTCAGTTGAACAGAAAAAAGAAAACAAAAGAAGAAAAAACGAAAGAAAAACCCTAGTAAAAAAAAGATCATATATTGACAATATATTATTTTCAGCAAATCATATATTGTTCATACATTGACAATAGATTGTCAATACATTGTCAATATACTTTCATATATTGACGATATATTGATCATATAAGTTTAAATATAAAACTATATATTGGCAATATATTAACAATTTTTGAAAACAATCAATATATTTTCTATTCAATATATTGTCAATATATTGTCAATATATGATTTCGGAAATAATATATTGTCAATATATGTTTTATATATTGGTAATATATGATCCTTTTTACTAGGGAACGTTCTTCAAGAACTAAAAAAAAAGAAAGAAAAATTAATAGTCGCATCGTTTTTCTCATATTTTGCGACGGGGTTAAAACCTGATACGTCACGTGTCGCGCAAAATGGTTCTTCATTCTGAATTGACTCTAATGGGAACAATGAATTCTTTGTTACAGCGAGCACTCCATAAGCAACCGAGTGGATCGCCGAGGACACATGCGCTGCGAGTGCGGCGAAGTCACGAGGCCCTTATGACGGCGCGAGGAGACGGCCGAGAGCACTCTCGCCAACTCTCAATCCTTCCTTTAGGCTCTAAGAAAACACCTCACTTTCGTCGCCACAATCGGGCCGATTCATCGCGCGGATGCCCTTTCATTTCATCCCGGTCCTTACCCGATTATACTATTTTTCCTTCGCCCCTTTTCGCCGCTCGCTTTATCCCAATCCCACTTTGACTCTTTCTCTTCAATCATTTTTCATTTCTTTTCACCTTTCCTTTACCTCCCTCCCCCCCCCCCCTTTCCATCCCACGAGTTCTCGTCAGGGTGTCTTCGGACTGAATTCGAAAGCACATTCATGCGCCACTGAAAAAATTACACGGAAGAAAAGCAAGTAAGTGGAAAACACTCATTTTGTCATCGTTTTTATTTTTTATTTATCATCTTCTGTGTTTTTTTAGGCGAACAAAAATGTGACAAGACGGATCGACTGATTAATGATGCAAGCACGACGAAGTAGCGATTATCGTTCGTGCGAAAAGATGATGGATATTGTTTTCCTTTTTCCGTGCTTTTTTCAAGATGAGAATTGTGTATGGTTGTCTCTCTCTCTCTCTTGTTCTGGTCGTCCTTGTCTGTTGTTTATGGAATTGGAACATTGATTTCAATGGGTTGCAAAATTGTGATGTCGGGCTTGTTGGTGCGCGTGGCTGACATTCGAACGCCGTTAATCATCATAATTAGTGCCATTCATCTGTTCTGGCAAACGTTTTAAACAAGTCCCTAATTCTGCGCTCTCTCCTGCGAGAGCAATTTCGTTCCTACGAATTAAACCCGTTATAATTCTAAATAAAGTTTTGCGCGGGTTAAATTATTCCCGGGCGTGTAATTTGCTGAACTATGCCGCACGATTGAATAAGTCGCCCTTGTACTTTTTTTTGCCTTTCAGTTGTAACAATTTTTTTTAAAGCAACAGATGCAAGAGGAAGAGAGAGAAAGAAACAAAAAAAATTTACGCTTAATTCGAAACTGATTCGGGAACATCCGCGAGACATGAAACTTAAATACAATTAAAAGCTAAACTCGAGTTTAACGACTCTGGGATATACGTTCATTGAGAAATTTATTATGAAATTAAGCCAGACGGGAATACGAGGGAGGAATTGTTTTTGTCCTGTGGAGAAAGATCTTCGCTTTCTGGTATAAAAATCTTTTGCTTGTTCTTGAGAGCGTGATTCAATTTAATCTCTGACAGAAATTTCGGGTGACTTGAAACATTTGAAATTGCCTGCACGTTCAGATATTCCTACAACCGCAAGTAATTGCGATTAAATTGAATGCAAGATAAATTATGTGCACTTCGGAATGTTTCGTTTAAATTTTCAAAAATAATGACAATGAAATTCCAAATGAATCATCGTATTCCTGTCTGTCTGAAAAAAAAAAATAATAAATAAATACAAACGTGTTCCCAAATAAAAATTATATATGCTGACATACATGTGACATGAACGTTTCATATATGTTCTATATTTTTTTATATTCTCTATTTCGAGATAACTAAATTGGAACAAGAGTTAAAAAAACAAACTAAAGTCTTCTCTATTTCGTTTGTACTGTTTTTTTAGCACTTTGCGAATTTAAATGAAAACAGTAGTTATAATTGTTTGCATTGATCGTATAATTATTTAGAGTGCCTGATTATTTATTGATTAAATATTAATTTACCAACTCAACTTCATCGAGTTTAATTACTTATTAATTTTCAGGATAAATATTTATCAGTCTATCCGTCTTGTGTAAACTGGAGTCAAAAGAATGGTTCAACATTTCAAACGCACAAACGCACGAACAAACACGTTTTTAATTATTAATCCGTCCGAGTGAAAAAGAAAAAAAAATTATAAAAAAATAAAATAAAATAAATGAAAAGCACTGGAACGACGAACACACAGAACCAAGTGGATTTCCCGTAGCGATATATTTCTGCATCACACACTTTACACACGTTCGCATTTCTCGCACGTATATTACCAACTTCGACAGAATAAGTAACGTAAACACACCAGTACTAATACCGGCTCAGAGCTACTTGTTTTCAGAAAATGTAGGTCTTCATTGCAATAGAGAAAGGAGGAAAAAAAAACCTCCGAAATGTTCTCGTCGCAATATGTGGGCGGTTTAAATCAAGATGATGTTGTTAGTACGTGAATCATTTTATAATTTGTTGAAAATTTTTCACACTGAGAGAAAAAGGAACCCGCGTTTTGTTTTTAATGAGTTGCATTTACACCATATTTTGTGTGACGAAAGAGTTACGTTTACAAACATATGAAAAATCTTAACTAAAATTACAGAAACAAGAACGTACAAATTGCGATATTTTATATTTTCTGTTTTCTCTTTTGAAATTTTTATTTCAAACCGGATGAAATAGTCAAAACCTCCCTGAAACATTTCAATTTGCAAGATGAAATACATAAACTTTTGAGTTTTCGCAAAATTCTGATGAAGTTCAAACATTACTTTTTAACAATTAAACGGTAATATCTTTATGATTTCATTCCGTAATTCATTCTGGTCCGTTCGCCGTTACCGGAACCCACTGCAACGGGATAAATGAATTTAACATTCGTTTGAATATTTGATCAGCGTTATAAAGGCTCTTCAAAAATGTACATCAAAAACGCACGACTTTTGTTTCAATTATTTCTCCATTTTACTGTTCCGCAACTAAAATTCACAATCAAACGTATGAATTCATAAACAACTCCGATAATCAATAAGCAGACTTTCATAATAAATGAGATTAAAACTTTTTTCAAATAACATTGTCGCGATGTAATATAATCGATAATCGGAATTTTCCTCAATTATAATAGCGAACTGAGTTTAAGGTTTTGTGGTCGTCTCTTATTTTTTTTCAGTCAAATTTCTAATCGTTCCAAAATCCTCCACACCTAATCCTTTCTCTGTGGAATATTTACACAGTCTGTGATAAGGGGTTTCAGTCTTCACTCCCTTCCTGCTTCGTTCTGTCCGTGTGCATAGATTACCTTGTTCTTGTATACTTAACTCTTAAAGTTCCATTAACAAAGCAGTGACTGGAATAGATTGGACGGTTAAAGTTTTTAATACTGTTAGTTTATAGTTTAATTCGCAAAACCCTGTCTCAGCTGTCTGGTTAATCTGTGGTTTACGTTTTGAGTACCCGAATGGGGCACGCCCACATGATTTTTCACGTTACGCGACACACGCTGATGGCAGTGCGATTTGTTCCGGGCCTGGAGAAGCGCACATAAATACGAGATGTAAACCAGAGGCTCAGCTTTTGAATCACTCAATTGATACCAATTTAGCAACTGTTTGCCAGCTGATTAACGCTGAATCCTACGATCAAAATAAACATCACAGTTTGTTTGTCTGTTGTACGTTTCAATATTGTTAAATAAAAAAAATATGATATTTATGTTCAAATATTAGTTAAAAAATGAAAAATATATAATGTAATGTTTTTTTAATGAAATTTTTATTTATTTATAAATGACTTAGATGCAGAATAAATATGGATATAGTATGTCATGAATATAGTAAATATATTTTTGTTTTTGTTGTTTGTATTTTTATATCTATTAAAATTATATGAGTTGTAGTTATTTAATTGTTGTTAACTTTGCAATTGTGTGTTTCAGTTGTTTTAAAAATATCGAAACTGTCATAGTATACAAGTTGTTATTTTGAAAATTCTAATAAATTTTGTGTTGGATATTTGAAGGAAATTCAAAAATTAAAATCGTAGTGCTACATATTTGTTAGTGTATAAAAACACGAAAATGGCTTTTTGTAAGTCGTGGTAAAAAAAATTGGTTGGAAGTACGTGGTAGCAAATTTTTATAATCAAATTACCAGAGGAGTTATTAGAATCCGCGATGCACTTCATCAGTCTCAGGCAAACCACTCTTTTTTCTTTGAATTTATTATGAAAAAAACGAGCTCGATTAATTTGGATATATTCAGATTAACTACGGGAATTCCTTCTCCTTGACCTGGATTCTTCTTTGCGCATGAACTCTTAGACCCTTATCTAAAAGACTTGTTAAATGGCATGGGAAAAAATGTTTCTTGCATATTCATCTCAAGATCCAAGACACGTTACCCTGGCCGATTTCTGCATCAATCTGTGTGATACACTTGTGTGAGTTACCCTCTGCAATCCTACATTTTTTTATCTACCAAGTTTTTTTTTATTTTCACCAGTTGGACTACGGCCATGGTTATCAAATTACAAAAATTAAAGAGTATCAATTGCATTAAAAGTATCTCATCTTTTTAATGAAAAGAAACTTGGAATCGAATTAAAAATATATTCATTTTGCTCTCGATACATCTCTTCCTTTTGCAGGCCTTGAAACGTTCTTTGAATTAAAAACTCGACTACTCAGTTTATGATCTCTTCTTTACATTCATCGGTTCAGTTATATCTTACATAAAAGCGCCATTCGAGCTCAATTTCTTTTTCCCTTTTTTCTTCACTCAAAAAGTTGTACTTGTAGTCTAATTTTGTGAGAATAAAAAGTTTATGAAATATAAGTTAAAAAGGAAACGACAAAGAGAACAAATTCACGCGACGTAATGGCTGTTTTTTTTTTTTTTGCAAAAAAGTTGACGTGACATTTTGAGTTCGATATCCCTCTTTTACACACTACAAAAGACGAAAATTTGACACCAGTTGTTTTTCATTTTTTTTCATTTTTTGAACAATTGTACGTTTTTTATATTCATCTTATCAAATTCGAAAGTTTACTATAAATTTTATTATTATTATTTTAATGTTGTTATTGTATTTATTTTATTTCAGGTTATACTGTTAGGCAAAATACGTTTTTAGACTATATTTTGTCTATTTCCATCTAAAAAACTGAAATGAGAAAAAGAGTACGGTGGAAGAAAAATATACGATCGTTTGTTTTGCATTGTTCGCGAGATACATATTTGTTGAACGATCGGAAACGCGAACTGGTCATCGGACGTGAATAATACACACAGACACGTTTTTATCACATATTTTTGTGCGAATATATTTTGAAGCATATTGGAATGGACAGGCAAAAAAAGGCTACTCCGTTATTATTCATTTGCATATTACAGGGCAGGTCATGTGGGGATGATGCACGTGGAAGTTTGCCAAGCCGCAAACTCACCGAAATACTCGCAAATTCTTCCAAGCTTAGGACGACGACGGGAGAGATGGACGAAAATTGGAGCGAAAAGGGTGGATTTACCTGATTCAACTACAGTCACAATCGGCCGCCGTTATGCCATATCGACACCGACTTTGCCGCACGATCGCACTCACCGCAGTCGTTCATTTTAGACGCGACACTTCAGGGACCTTTTACACTCCGAGGAACAACTCGTCGCGAATTTTTAGCTTTCGATACAAAATACCAAGTCGAGAATTTATTCGATGACAAATGATCGAATCATCAATTTCCTTTTTCTATTTTCCAACGTTTTTTTCTTTTCCTTCTTATTTTTAGGGTGACGTGAAAGTGAAAAAAAAAAAAAAAACATAACTAAAAATTTGAGTCGAATTTAAAAATTTTCCAACGACAAAGATTATGTATGTCGTCATTTTTTTGTGACATACATGACGATATATATAAATTTCTTTTGCACATTGCTCTTTGGTCAACATTCACTTTTGATTAATTTTGAAAAGTGCAAACAAAAAGAAATATAGAAAATGATCATAAATTGAGAGGAAAAATTCGTATTTCACATCACCAAAAAACTCGTTCCCAATTGTGTTTCAATTTTTACCTCTGTTTTTGTATTATTAAAAAGGGACAGTTATTTGAAATAAAAAAAAAAAAGTTCCTACACCACGTGGCATCGACCGTGTAACGGCGTATTGATTTATTAGCTCATTTAACCGACCAAAAAAAAATTGGATTCGTGACAATCACTCCAAGTTCAGTTAAACTTGATCAAGTCAAGATTAGATTGCAGATCTTCGTTTCGCGCACTGTGGGATCGAAATTTAGTTTGTAAGTGAAATTGTTGGAAAATCGTTGCCATCTGCATAAAAATGCGAGTACGGGTATCGACGAAACACGAGTTTAATGAAATTAAAGTCGAGGTTCAAATCGTGACGTCGCGGTCCGCTAGTCATCGGCAAAAAATAAATATTGCGTTCACACACAATATCAAACGGGCAATCAAAATGTTGTATCCGTGTAAACATAATTGTAATCTTATCCGATTGGAATTTCGAATTAATGGGATCCGCTTCACTGGTTGTCAGACGCGATGAAAATATTGTGATTAATGTTGAAATTCCAGCGGACGGACTTCAGCGCGTGTACATTTGAAATGATTGTAAATTGCAAATTTACAGTTGACCGTGTTTTTCAACAAATGCAAACGAGCGAAAAATGAGATTGTATTTTGGCGAAAAAAAAACGAGCAGAATAAAATGTTGCGGTTTTATTTTATGAAAGTAATTGAGATTGAAATATTGCATTTTCCTGCTGGTTGAGAAACAATTCAAATCAACCTCAAAAAAAAAGGAGAAAAAAAAAAAGATAAAAATGAAAAAAAATAGAGTGAAAAAAAAAAGAAATCGGTGTATTAATATGAATATAACTTTATCTTTTTGGGACGTCCCGACGGTAGCAGAAACGAATCCAATTTTGTGGTGAGCGTGTGCTAAACGGTGAAAAAATTTGTTTAAATATATAATTATTTAATGAAACATTCATCGCGTGCAAATGATCCATCATTTTCATCGATTGCGAAATCAAAAAAATACATCGTGAATGAAGGCCTAGCAATATTTTATACTTTGTAAATGTAAATAAATTGGATACATAGTTAACGAAATAAAATTATGTAAGACGCGGCAGACACACTTTTTCGTAACTACGTTGTTTCCACATAAACAAACAAACAAACAATGAAAATTGTAGGTTTAAGGTGGGGGCGGGTGTGAGATCAAAAGAATCTATCTTTTCAGCCGGTTTCATGGTTCATGATTACTATGCAAATGATATAATACACACATGAACGTACGAACGCCGGATGAACAAAATCAAACGAGTAAAATTAAACGAGCGAAAACTGTTTTGACGTTATAATCAAATACGCAAAGAAGCGAACTAATTTTCGATGTGCAATGTTGATATTAATCTAAGCGTTTAAAATTAAGGACGGTCGTTGTAAATTATGTAAAGCTATTCACTTATCGAAATTAGGTAAGTTTGCACTATAATATTTGAAAAGGTCTATTGAGAATTTCAAACGAAAAAAAAAAAAGAAAAAAAGAAATGAAAAGAAGAGAAAGAACAAAAAAATAATAACGATGACGACTTAAAACTCGAAGCAGAATAATACAAAACCGAAGTTTATAAGAACAATTGGTTTCCACATTCAAGATAATTGGTCGCCAGCAGCAATTTGGGATATTGAATTACTTCCGCGACGAGAGACTCGGTCGATGCAACAATACGTTTAATCACGTTCGGAAACTCACTTCAAAACTTTCGGCACAGTCCGCGGAACCGCGAGATATTAAAATTCACAGCGAATTGAACTGCGCGAATTTCATTTCCGGCTCCGACGTATGTCAATGAGATTTTTATTCGAATTCGGGTTTCTGGGCGATACCATTTCGTTTTGAACAGAAAAAAAAATGAAATTTGCTCTCAATCCCTTCCATCGTTCTTACATCCTTCATAAAATCGATGGGCAGAATAATGGAATTCCACTTTTTTTTTCTTTACTCAAACTATAATCTTTTTTGCACTCCGGCCATTTTGTCGTTTATTTTTACTTGTAAATTACCGTACGATAATTTGTTTTATTTATTTAATCACTTTTGCGCTACTTTGGCTAATGGAATAAATCACTTATCTTTAATCAAGCGTTCCAATGAAATTCAATTAATCATACCAAGCTTATTATAAATTTCAACTTGACAAATTATCAACATTAGTTGTTTGCAAATAATTAATCACAGGAAATTCATGTAAACACGAAAGTTTCAGTTTTAATTTTGTTAGAGGGGGAAAAAAGTTTGAAAATTTAAATTAAACTGAAAATCAAATGTGAGAAAATTGGTTGTCCGGAATGTTTATGATAAGCAGAGTCAGATAAAGCTACGGGAATCAGTAATCAAACAGCTGAACGCCAAAGTGATATAATAGTTCGGCAACATGTGCGACATATTATTCATTTGCGTGAACAGTCAAGTATGAGTTTCCGTGCGAAACAAGTTACAGTCTAATCGGATAATAAGACGACACAACCATAACTCGCAAGTGAAACAAGCGCGCCAATAAATCCCGCGTACTTCTGCGTCATATTGCATTGTTTGCTACGCGTCACTGTATGCAAATGTTACAGCCAATCTCACTTCAAAATATTTCCTTCAACTTTTATATTTTTCGTTTTCAAAATTACGACTGAATTAAACGAATGTGAAATAATATTCCTAGTAATTTTTTTTTGTTTGAATTTTTTGAAATCTTTTATTTAAATATGTATTCAAAGAGTTTAATTTAGAAAATTGCGAGATATCGAATTTGTGAAAATTAAATTACCCGCGTTTGAAAAGTCAAGTTTGCACTTTGTCGAAGGGCTTTATAATTTCATAAATAACCGAGCGTGTGTCTGAACTGAAAAATGTTTGTTGGTTTTTGAGGGAAGTTAAATGGGGGAAAGTTTTGTGAATCGCAGTTTGGCGTTGGATGGAAGAAGTGAGTTTCCGCGTGTGCCGCACATTGATACCCGTGCCGATTTCCTCGCGGGAAAAGTTTATAATGAAGCAATTACGGCGCAAGTAATTAAAAGCGGATATTAACACGAGAGCACTGCCAAGCTCGCGTCTGCATCAAATTTCACGTCTAATTATATATAAGTAAATATCGACGTCCACGCGCAGGCTGATTTTTAAACTCGTCGAAACAATTTTTTCCACCGGGGGAATCTATCGTTAGCCGAAAGATTCGAATTTTGTATGAACTCGTTATTCGTAATAAAACAAAGAAAAAAAGCAGAGATTAGAATAATCAAGTTTTTACGGGACTAGCAAAGTTGAAACATGATTTGCGACATGGTGTATAAATTGTTGCACCCCCGACACGATACTATGTGAAAACCAACAACCCAAAGCCGAAAGCATAAAACTGTGTCCACGATGTAGAAAAGCGTATAATCGTCAGCGGAACAATCAACGAGCCATTAAATTTAAGATCAACCGTCGACTCGCTCAGAAAATAATTTACCGTTTGAACAAAGTGTAATCTCATTCGTTCAATTTTGGCAATTCTCATTCGTTTTTGCAAATGCCTCTTATCGGTTTGATGTAATTTCAAACGCTCGATGAAATTCGGCAATCATCGTATCTTCCAGATTTCATTTGTTCCAAGTCAAAAGAAACCCCATGTAAAAAAGAACCGTCAGAACACGATCAACGAATTGTTTGTCAATTTATAGATAATTTTTTTTTCTATTTCGTTGAAAATGCACAAATTTATTTGACGTTTTTTTTCGTAGAAAAAAAGTACGTTTTCAGTGTTTCATGTTTGTTTCTCAGCAGGACTAATCAATTCTCTTTCAACGACAAATTTGCCTCCATATTTGAACTGCGATCAAAGAACCAAAGTTTTAATTATAAAACGAGAAGCCTGCATGATTAGAAACAAAAGATAAACAGAGTACTGAATAATCAAATGTAATTAACAATGACGATGCAAAACTTTCTGAATTGAAGGGAGGATTAAATTAAAAGAAAAAAAAAAAGAGAAAAAAAAATATAAAAACAAGAAGTGACGAAAGATATACAGAAAATAATTGTAGTTGGTAGGAAACAAATGCGAGGGAGCAAGTGGAAACGTCAAAATTATAGACGACACGTGCGATGTGAAATGTATTAGATGTTACATATAATTGCTAAAGTTATGGAAATGTTACTAATACTGTGTAGACCCGACGATAATATTTAGCTGGTCTAAATACAGGGGGACTGTTGCGTTTCGTTGAAATATATATTATGACGATTTTAAACGTTTGTTGAACATGATTAGAGTGTACAGTGCAAGTTCGAATGGTCGATGAAAAATGTACTCATATGATAACAAAGTTTTTCATAAAAGACAAAAAAAATTTTGTGAAAATGGATTATTTTCAGTTGGAGCTGAAAAAGCGGTCTGCTCTGTAGCTCGGAGGGATTTTGTGACACATTTGCGATAATGACTTCCAAAAAATCCGAAAAAAAAGAATGCCCGGAAGAGAGGCATTGAAAAAAGGCGTACATCCAGAGGAAAATATTGGAACTGGAGGTGAAATTCTTCCGGCTCGAGGGATCGTTTAAATAACTATTATGTATTTATCTTGCAACTTGTACCTCGATGTTAACATAATAAGAAAGTTGGAAGCAAAAGTTTGCTGGCAAATTTGTAACGTCACGATTAAGTGAATAGCGCCGGAATAATTATCGTGAGAGTGTCCAAACGACCTACCAATAACTCGTCCAAGAGCGTCGGTTAAACTTTAGTCCGAGTCGGGTTATAATTTTTTCATTACCCACAAAATATAGAGGATCATTCGGCAAAATTTGCGCCAATAGCTGAGAAAATCAAAAAAACAAAAAAAAATTCAGCGATTTTACTTTTTGCGACATTTGGGACAATTAATCTGAATTATCAGAGAATTTGTAATTGGACGCCACGGTTCATTCAGTGTAAGATACTACATTCATGCGAGAGTTTAATTACAACGCCAAATCGTTCGGTGAGGCACGAGAATTTTATACCTCTGTGACGATTCGCTTCCATGTAAATTCTAAGTTGCGAGCGACTTGATATAAAATTGCGTATAAGAATTTTTTGATATTTCAAGTAGTAGAGATCCGCGTTGCGTCAGACACACCCAGCGTTTCGCTCGTGTTGAATGAACGTGAAAAGATGTATATCGCAGGGCGACTCTGAATTATAACACGTTTGCCAACACCGCTGGGGATTTCATTTTTTATTCAAATTCAGTTTGGCTTTTGCTTTTCATCCCGCACTGGCGAAATCTTTATCCCGGTTCTCTTTTTTTTTTTTATTCTTACGCTATACGTGTACATGCCCGCGGTATAATTTTTAATATTCACCCGAGCTGTGCCCTCCAACTCTCCATTTACAACTGAGCGTCGTAATAACCGATAAAGTCGTTATCAAGCTTTTCCACTTTTTAATGTTTCATTTTTAATCGCCCGAGCCAACGAAATCCAGCGGACCGTTAAATTTCAAAACACTTCCGTTAATTTATTTATTGATTTATCGTGCCTCGTAAACGCGAGATGCTACTGCATATTTCGACGTTTTATATACCGAGTGAGTTGTAAAATCTTCATCTTTTAAATTGAACGCTAAATCATCGTTTGTTTTACAATTAATTATAGAAAAACGATGAACTCCTTCCTGTATTTTTATCCTTACAATATTTCAAAACTTTTTTACACCTTTTTTTTTTCAAACTCCGATGTTTTCAAAACTCAAACAGCGAATGGGAAAATTTCATTTCCGTTTCTATTTCTTTTGTAAGGAGATTTTTGTTTAAATTAACGTTGTGTAAATTATACATTCTGAGGAGAAAGATCTCGGTCAGAAGAATTTTTTTTTTTTTGAGTTCGCCGGAACGGGATGTTCATTTGCAAAGAAATTTATACGTACATCGTATTATTGCGCATTTGAAGAACTGCTGCTATAAAAGGGATAATCATTTTCTGAAACTTCATTCGATTAAACGTTTTTTTTCTCTCTCTTTTTTTCGCATTGTTTTATCAAAGAGAACAAAAAATTGGCTGATCGTTTCAATTTAATTCCCCTTACTTTTTATCTCCCATTCGCATTCATTCGAAAACGTCAAGGTACATAAATTATAAACGCAGGATATACTTTTTGACAGTGAAAATATAAATGCACGCTCTATAACTCTTTTTTGTTTTTCATTTCCAGTACTTCTATGTGAAACAGAGTCCGGGAGTGTTGAAAATTATGACGTGAAAATTTGAAATCCGTTTTCAGATAACTGGATCACTCCGAATTGACGGCAGAGTGATGTGAAAAAGCGGTTTAAAAATCGCGGAGCCGAGAGTCGTCCTGCGAGAACTGGTAGCTTTGCATTTCCACGGGGGTGCCACCTGTCTTGTTTCGTGCACCACATATATTTCTGACCTCAATTGCAGCTTAGCCTAGATTACAGCGCAGGAAAGAGTGCTGAAAGGGTATACAAACAATTTGGAACACGATAAGATACTGCTTTATTAGTAACCTTGACGATTGTGGCGTTGCGTTCGCGCGAAACCTTCTATTTTCAAGCTGAAGTCGCGATCCCTCATGATATTACAAATCGAATTAATGTCCCTTGCCCTCGGGGGGGTTATCAGTTACAAAATAACTTCACCTCTTTTACCCCCTCCCCTCCCCCCTCACGATAACTCGTTTTGTAAACAAAAATAAAAACCCATCTAAAAATTTAAATATGTAACAACTTGCTGACATATATATGGTCACATATATATGTCAGTTATATGATTACACATGTTTATTTTTACCTGGGAAATCATGCTTTTAAAAAGCAACTTTTTCAAAAAGAATTTTTGTAGTAACAAAATTGAGTTGAGAAGAAAAAATTGAGGTCACGCAATGATTTTCTTTTTTGCTCTTTACATTTGTCTCCCTTCGGGGGAAGCGCCACTCGAACTGTCCACAAATCACGTTTCGAGTTGAAAATTGATCCCGAATGTTTCCAGCTTATTTTGGGCATTGTTTCCCCGACGCACTTTCATGATTTGTGGCTGACATGAATTGTGGCGCTTTTGTACGATTTCAGCGCTCCTTCTGTAAGTTTTGTAACTACTTTTATTTGAGGTAGATGAAGTCCCTGCGAATATGCCGACGAAAAACTTTGCAACAGAAGTTTTCGACTTTGTATAATAAAGAAGAAGAAATAAAAAAAAACCCCCGTTTTTCGTACGCGATAAAAACCAACACGACGTTGAAACAAAAGACGTTTGAAATATAAAGAAAGAAGAGAACGATTAATTAATAAAAATGATTATACGAAATTATAAATATAAAGAAAAACAAGAAAACCAAACAAATATACATGCGAGATTCCTGATTTTGTAAGAAAGCTATAGAATATGAAATAACATGATTAATGGTGTTTTGTAAAAGTGTGTCAGTTTGATTTGCCCTGATCCCCAAGTTACCTAAAATGTTTTGATTTATATTTATGCTTTTTTTTATGTTTCAATTTTGATGTTTTTCATTATAATTAGCTGTGGGAAGGAAAAATAAGATAAATCTTGAAAAAGATGCTGAGCACAATGGAGCCTTTGGCAACCAAAATTGGAAGCAGCTTAGAGTTACAGTTCTCAATGAATAATTAATTTCAAGTGTACTCTCGTGTTTTTGCCTCGGGAGTATGATCATGATTTACAAGCATACTTATAGAATAATTATTTGTCCTGAGAGCGCGAGGGCACGTAGGTGTCGCGTCGGTTTGTTAGTCGCTTTCACAAGTGGCGGCATTCAGTTCTATAAATATGGTTGAACTCAAGTCTCGTCTGCTATGTAGCATCTTCAATTTTTAATCGACCTGAGGCAGGTCAACGTGCATGTCGCTCAATGAAAACGCTATTGTTTACGAATCAAACTAGGCGCGCCCGATGTTACGATCATTCAGCGGAATTACTCAATGAAACCAACCGTGTTTCTTTATTTTCATTCTCCGATCCGATATCAATCGAGCCTTAACGATTTCTTACAGTCTCATATTTGATTCAATTGAACTTTCATTGACGAACTTAAAGAAACCAACCTGCAGTATTTACTATTCACA
Organism: Trissolcus basalis; assembly: GCA_025266255.1. NCBI lineage: Eukaryota > Metazoa > Arthropoda > Insecta > Hymenoptera > Scelionidae > Trissolcus > Trissolcus basalis. The sequence goes on from JAAMPD010002327.1 coordinate 14,986, forward strand.
CAGACTAAATCTCATCTATAAAATAAATTCACCACTTTATTTCCTTTTATTTTTCTTTCATTTTTTCTTTCATTTTTACTCTTTCTTTTTTTTCAGAATTTTAGAATGTTTGTCGTCATTTTTACAAAGGTCACGCTGAAGAAGGTTTGTATAGTTACGATGATGAATGTAACGAAAATGTAGTGTACACAAAATTAAATTCATGACTCGAGAAGAAATCTGAGTGGAACAATTTTGAACGTTGAGTTGAAGTTATTGTTATAAATTCAAGGGCCATATCTTACCTAAAAAAATCGATACGAACTTTGCCAATAAAAAAGAGAGCTGGCGTGAAGAAAAACTTTGCATCAACCAACTTTTCTCATAGCCAATTACTTATGCCTTGAAGATGGATTTCCAATTATCACAATTCATTTGGTTATCTTATATCTGGAGGTATGTAACTATATCCCGTTACTTATTCTTTATCAACTGGAAAGATAAATTTCTCACACAGATTAATTCTGTTGGTTCAAACTGAGATCATCATTTTCATCTTCTCAATTTATTTTCATTTTCCAGGAGGGAGAAAAAAAGAGGTTAAATCAATCTGCTGAGTTTGAAATATTGATAAGCAAATCCCTTT
>JAAMPD010002328.1:0-15589 GCA_025266255.1 Trissolcus basalis
ATCATATATTGTCCATACAATAAACATATATTAGCAATATATTATTTCAGAAATCATAATATTGACCATTTATTGACAATATATTATCAATATATTATCAATATATTAACAATATATGGACAATATATTGACCATATATTGTCCATACATTGGCCATATATTGATTGTATTTTAAGATTGCTTTTATATTGGCAATACATAGTCCATATATGAAAAATATGCGAAATATGTGATCAATATATTGTCCATATATGGTCAATATATTTTCAATATATGAACAATATATGATTTGCTGAAAATAATATATTGTCAATCTATTGATAATATATGGACAATATATTATCTTTTTTACTAGGGAATATATATTTTATATTAATAGTTATTTATGATTTATTGTTACATAAAAAATGTATATGAAATTACATCAGATGTAATTTCATTTTCCAATTTTTTCTGAGAAATTATATTTAACATTGTAACTGATAGCCAAATTTGAATGGGTGCGAATACCCTCATCTTGGGAACAAAAGAAGGAAATGTGAAACGAACAAATAAAGAAAATTGTTTGTTTTTTTTCTGACATCCATTACCTGTCCGGTTTGAAAAAGAACCAGCATGATTAGTTGATAAGTAAGTAAACCGTTTCTAATCCGTTTGTTCATGTACGGCCAAACGCCGGTCACCATTAAAGAGTACTTGAAATATTTACATTCTTTAAAATAGTACGAATTTTCTAAACTGAAATCATCAACTTTGTGATGATTTTTATCGGACGATTTCGTATGCATTTTCACTCGTTCGTTTATCTAAAGAGAAACAACGTTTAGAAGAGGTCTGTTCAAAATAAGATAAAAAATATTTGCGTTTCGCCAATTGCCTGAACATTTGAAATGAAAAATAATACTTGAATATAAACTCTCAATTACATGTTGTAATAAATGTAATAAAAGTACTGGTATAAAAAGCCATAATTTGAATCTCATTATTATTTCAAAATGCTTGCGATGTGAGTTAATTGATGTGCAATACGGTGCTCTATTAAAGAAGTACAAAATTCGAAACTACTGATGTAGTATACATCATTTTTTTATTCGAGAGAAACACATTTTTTAGTTGAAGAATTTTTTATTACAATTTTTCATCAAATAAAATGAAAAGAAAATTGTTTTATTGTTCCAAAAGGTGTCGTGTGAAAATACTGTTTTTTGAAACGTACAAGTAAGTGACAAGGTGTTGGATATCAGGTGCACATAGTGAGCAAAAATACATTGTAGAATTCAAAGGCAAGGTCCTAAATGACCTCTTATTATATTGACTTTTTTTTTATTTCATTTGATTCGAGAAAGAAACTTGAGATATAAAATATAATGTATTTTCTATTTTTGTTCTTTCGTATCTCAAATTTCGTATCATTGATTAAAAATCTTGATTAATTACAAATTTTTTATTTGAAAATTCAATTAATTAGATAAAAGTTCACATAAATTGAAAGAAAAATAAAAAGTTGTTTTAGACTTTTATTAAACAAAAAAAAATCACCTCATAATGTTTCGATCAATAGTTTTTCTGAATGAAAAAATAAAATTCAATTTTCAAATTATCCAAATTAATATTTTTTCCTCTAATTTAATGTTTATCAGAAAAAATAATTCAGAAGGGATTATCGGTTTCAGACTTGTTTTTTAAAATATTTTTTCATTAAATTTATCAATGCAATTATGAATGATTGACTCACAGTTTTTCATTAAAAAATGTGTAACAAAATACAGTACTTTGTTTCAATATTTTGTTCCCCATTTTTGGTTGATGTTGATTTTAGTATAAAAGCAACTCGATTTTTTGAAAGAGTCTCAATTCCTCTTTTGAAAATTGTTTGAGAACTATCATGGCTAAGAATTTCAGTCTCTTCGCTCTTATTGTATTGGTAAATAAATTCATAATATCAAAGATAAATTATTATTAAAATTTGAAGTAATACTACTTAGTGTCAAACATATATATCACAGTTATTACAAGTTTTAATTACTTTATACAATGATTGTCATTTTATTACATTGTAATATTTTTGTATTTATTTTGTATTCATTATAATTTGAATTTTTTTGTTTTGAAAAAAACATTTTTTATCAATTTTAAATGTTGCCAAACATTCTAAAACTAAAACTTCAAATTTGAAATGTTCATTTTCTTGACTTATAAAAAAAATAAAAAAATTTTCACAGGTTGACTGTATCCAGCACAACCAAGCTACAACCTATGTGAATCCATTTAATATCGAAGAAATTCGCAAAGCAACCTGGGATTATGTTGACAGCATCATCTTCGAAATCAATGGGAGTGTCGGCAGTTCCAAGGAAGATATAGATGGCATTGTATCAAAAGCCACATCTTTGGTCAAATTGAGTTTGGCAAATATCGAAACTCAACTTTACGATTCTACTACAAAGGTATATTTCAAGTTTTCGTTTTCGCATAAAAAATATGTATACAACCATATATAATTATATATGTTTATGTTTTTATTTTTATATGTTTAGATAATTGAAAATACATCAAAATTAATAATGGTACAATACCGAATTTTATGAAAAGTAATTATACATATAAAAAAAACTACAGTTCATGTATAGTCCATATATGGTTCTGTGTGTGGATTATATAGTTTCATGTATATACAATTCAACATTATTCATATAGTTCTATGTATGGATATTTATATGAATATATTTATGAATTCATATAAGGCTGTATGTATAGATTCATACATACAAGATTTAAGAATTTTATATGGTTCTACGTATTGATAATTCAAATATGATTTCAGATATATTTTTATAAATAAGATGAAAAAATATTTTATATGGTCCCATGTATGAAAAGTAATTTTTTTTTTACTAGAAAAATTAGTGTATATATATTTTTTACTTATATATTTGTTTTACAATATATAAATTCAGATTGATCATAATAATATAATGAACTTTATGAAAAAAATTATTACGAATATGATTAATCATTAATTTTCAGGTAAAATCATTCCATTACAATATCGAATGCCAGAATGCTGTCTCAAATTTGTATAAATCTTACAACAACTTTGAACAAAATACGAAGGATTGCGTCAATTCCCATGTCAAAGAATTATACGCCCAGTTTGACAATATGCGTTTCATCGCTGAAGAAGTTCTCAATCAGCTGAGAAAAGTCAAGGAAGAAGCCTCTTATTGTACCTATAATGTTCAGAATTACAGAGAATTCGAAGAGTCTATATCCTGCCTTGCTAATGTAAGTTATATGATTTGTTTCTGAAATTTTTTTATATTTTTCCATATACGGGTTCATATATGGATCTACATCTGATACTATTTATGGATTCGTATATGATTATACAAATAAACATATATGACCTAAATATGATTTCAAATATAGTTTTATCGCATTTTTATAAATGGTATATAGTGATTCCATTTTTGATTCCATTTTATATTTCGTGTTTAGTATCGTATGTTGATTCTATTTTTTAATTCGTGTGTGATTATACAAACTGTTTCATATATAATTTTATAAATAGTTCGGTATATAATTGTATGTATATTTGCTAATTACTTTCATAAATGATGTCATATATGGAATCAATCATACAATGCTTATATTTACTTATATATAGTTTTATAAAAGATTCCATATTCGTTTTACATCAGCATCATGTAAATGTCATATATAATTTTATATACAACCTCAATATTTCTTTTTTTAAAAGACTCAATGACTGTTGAAAAATTAATAACATTTTTTTTAATCAACAGTGCATGGTGAGAGCCACCTCTGTTCTTGCTCGAAACGTACCACATGTCATCATGTTAATTACCAGCCTGACCACCTCTGGCACTACCCTTTTAGCAAAAGCGGCTTACTGTATAACAAACTCAGGCGACAACTTCTACTATAACTTGACCAATGTCCAAAAGTGCCACAGAAATATTCTTGTTCCAATTCTTCATTCTGTCTCAAATTCTACAAATCGAACAACTATGTGATATTTTTTAATATTACCATTTATATATATTGAAAATTGCATCTTTTATTGATGACTTGATAAATTTTTAAATAATATATGTATTTTTGTACATTATTATGTAATATTATTTATATACAACAAATAAATAAATAAATAAATAAATGTAAATAAAATAATACATTTTGTACAAAAGTCTAAATTTGTTTAAAGATGAGTCATTAGCTTTTGTTTAGTTCTAATTGGAATTAATTTACATTTTACCATATATTCACAACATACAATCCCATATATAATTTCTCGCATTTTTTTATATATAGTTCCATGTATGACTTCCGTATATAGTTTTTCATATGTGTTTATGTATAATATATATAAAACATAACACTGAACATAATTAAAAATAAATTTTGTTGTTAGTTTGGTTTTAATTTTTTGGATAACAAGAAACTTTATAATTTTTTCTGCCTCTGTTGCGATTGTAAAATGCAACTGCGTCTTTAAAAACGCCCCTTAAGTATGAGCTATACTGACGTTTGTTTTGTTTTCGCGCGAACATAACCTCAAATTTAATGTTGCCACTAGTTGAGTGGTTCGAATGAAAAAGAAAAAAATCGTAAACAATGTTCGCGGAGGGTGATGAGGAAAGTGTTTACAAATTGTTGACAGATTTGTGTAGGCATTTTATTGATGTCAATAAGGATGACAACTTCTTTGGTGCGACGCAAAACAACGACTTGTTAGTGAGAAAACTGCGAGCCAAGTCGTATGAGATTTTGTTAAATAAAACCACCTCCGCAAATGGTAATTATTTAAATTTCAACATTGATATTGTTGTCAATAAATTTTTGTGACTGGTGTGAATAATGAGTGTTTCTTTTATTTATTTTAGTAAATAATAACAGGAAAAATGTTGACCCTGTTTGTGAATTATTGAAACATGCATTTATCCTGAGGTCAAGTGGACAAACATTTGAGGCAGATGAACTAGAAAAATGTCTAGAAACACTGAACCAGCAGGACGAGTTGAATCTAAATTCATCGACTTTTTCTGTTTTGATGTTTTTTAACGAGATCAAGTCATTGGAATCCAAAACATGTCATGATCTGGTAAGTGCATATGATATTCAACTTTTTAGAATTGAAAATAACAGATATGAAATCTATTTTTGGAGATACATATTTAGTAAAAATAAACAATTCAAATCAAATAAAAATAATACGCAACTTCTCTTCTTTTTAGACTATTTTTGACATAAAAAAATATTCGCAAGATCTGCCAGCACTGGAAAAGTATTCTGTAGAATCTCTGAATGGTTTGTCCAAAAGATTCGAACAAGTTTTGATGTCACAATCCAATAACAATAAAAATACATGGTACAGACTACCCTTCATCGTTCAACCAAGTTTGAAAAACAACAATTTAGAAGCTATTGAATATACAAGGTAAATTGAACAAAACAGAAACTAAATTGAGCAATTCTTACTGTTCATTTTGATTTATGATTAAGTTTCAACAAATATGTTTCAGGCCTGAAGATACAAATCAGTTTATCATACCTTCTTCTTCAAACGTTTTTCGACTGCCAAGCTCGTCACAGTTGTCAGTCACAAGTTACCTGTCTTCCAATGTTTGGGTATAATAAATAAAATGTTCTATACCGTCAAACGGGGTAACTTTATGAATCAAGGGTAACTTTGTGCAATATTTATTTTTCATAATTTATTGAACTGAGACAAGCAAGAATGCTTCAAACTGAATTTTTTTGTTCCCCATACAATTATTTAGTTATCAAATGATAAACGTGTATTTTTCAATATGGAAAATATCAAATTATTAAATTAAAACATTAAAACATGTAGATTGATCAATTTTCAAATGTCAATTTTTCATTCATTTCTTAATTGTCTTAATTTTCGTAAAATTTAATGTTTTTTTTAATTTCATATTTTCAAATTATTGAAAATAACTTAAAATAAATATAATCGAGCAAAATCGATCTTTATAAATCTAATCTTGTTTTTTACATGCTTTTTTATAATGCGTTGCACAAAGTAACCCCAACCGCGGGTAACTTTGTGCAACTTACAAATCTATTGTTTATACACATTAAATATAGTTAGATCAAACCATACGGTAGTGAAATTTCTTCTTGAATGTCCAGCATATAATTTTAATTTGTTTATTTTATACATATTATTCTTTAACATAATTTCACTTCGTATAGTAAAGTTTAAAAATCGAAGAATCTTGCACAAAGTTACTCCATTTAACGGTATATAAAATAAATTCTATTTATAGTTTCATATACAATTTCACATTTGAATTCATATATATCTTCATATGTAGTTCCATGTATGATTTCATATATGGAAGTACAGTTTTCTATACAAATGAATCATATTTCATTTATGACTTCATATAAATTCTATTTGTATTATGAAAACAGTAGAAAAAATTAGAAAACTAAAAGATTAAATTTTATTTATTGTTGCAAGGATGACGAATTTCAAAAACTTAAATACCCAGCTCACAGAGAAGGAATCGTCACAGAACCAGAATCACCCTGGCAAAATACAGACACTGAAACAGTTTCTGAAAATTGGGACAATCATACACAAGTCAACTTCAATGACCAGGATCAACTCCAGGAAGATCTTTGGAACAAGATCGTAAATGTGGAATCACAAGAGGTCTCGAAATTTCGTACTTGGGAGAGTCTCGGGATTCTGGAACCTGAGAGGGAACCGAATTTCATCACCGAGACCAAGGATGCTATGATCCATCTGACTCAGACAAAACATTTACATTCTAACAACTTTAGTAGAAAAGTAAAGGAATCAATTATGAAATCTAATTACCATTGGTTAAGAAGAAATAGTTTTTTTTAATGATCTTATATTTTTTTTTAGACTGACAGAGTACAACCACTAAAGATAGTTTCTACAGAAAAATTCATGGAAAATCTGAAACTCTTATTAGTGGGAATTGAATCTGACTGTTTTTGTTACCATAACATGGTTTGTATAATTGCCAATTTGTTAACTAAAGGAACTCTTATGAGAGATGACTCATAATAATTTATTGTTTGTTGTTACAGAGTTTTCGTTTAGTTAGTAACATCATTATTCCAGAAATAAGTCGAGAAGCCTTGGAAACATTTTGTACAGAATTAATTCGAATGGGAAACTGTTACAGATCGTTAACAAATCTTGTTTCCCAAGATAACAAGTCAGACATATTTGAAACTGAGGGTTTAATTTTCAAGGTAATTTAAAAAAAAGGAAAAATACATAACGATATTGTTTAAGTCGAAATGAAATTTTAAGTTAATTTCAATTTTTGGTTTTTAGGCTCTATGTCAAAGTGTGAACGAAGTCCTATCGTTTTACCAAACGTCAATTTTCCTGCTCAGTCCACGAGATAAGGGCTTGATCAGTTTCGTTAATACCGTCAGACCTCTGATGCTCCTCATCTCGGACATAGCAGTTCTCTGCGATTTCAAAAACCAGAACACAAATTTAGATGGAATCAATATCCTAACTCATATTTATCAACAGGCTAATTCAATCACCAGGCCAAATACCTCGCTCGTTATAACTTCTATTTTAAAATCATGTTGCGAAGTTTATTTCAGGTTAACAATTGCGAACAGTTTCGATTTTTTTTTATATTTGAAAATATTTTTTCTTTTAAAAATCAATTTTGAACTTTGAAATTCTAGGATGTTGAGTCAGTGGCTGTTTGAAGGAGCGTGCGAAGATGTTTATGATGAGTTTATGATTAAGACCCGGCCGAAATATTTGAACGTACATGGACACAGATTCTGGACGAGGGCTTTTGCAATAAACCATAAATCTGTTCCTGGGTTTCTCAATGATTTTGCTGATTCAATTTTGGAGTGTGGCAAAACAATGAGGCTTTTGAAAATTTGTGATCCAAAAGTAAAGAAAAATATCACTTTTATTCTATTAATTTTCACTTCATTTTTTCAAAATAATTATCATATTTTTTCACATATAAAACATATAATAATACTTATACATAATTTACAGACAATATATAATCCTATTCACTTTTGTAAAGTTTTTGTTACTTATCAAAGATGCTGAGTGATACAAATTAACTTCAACTGAAAAAATGTGATTACAGAATCCAGTTTGCCATTTATCTGCAAAATTTCACCCAACCGTAAAAGTTTGCTTCAATGAGAAAATGCAAACCGAGCAAATGCAATTTTTCATCGACTACTTTGAAAAAGGAAAAGAAGCAATTGGAGAATCTGTATCGATTTGTTCAGCCATTCAACAGGAAAAAGATGCTCACAAAAGCAAAAGGGAAATTATTGATCTTATACACAAGGAACGATTTATAAAACGGCAAGGTAAAAATAAAAAATTCGTTTAGTACTAATTACTATGCTATAAATTATAATTACTAATTTGATTAATTACTATTAATTATAATTAAAATTGCTGTAAAAACTTTTCTATATATTAAAAATGATTTCGTTTACTTTTACAGAAGCCCGAAGGGAAGATTTAAAAAAGCTGGCTGAAAAGAAAAACAGTCTCCTAGCTGAACTGAAAACCCAAGCCGAAGAATCAGCAAAACAAAAAATAAAAATTCGTAATGCCGAAATTCTTGCAGACAAAGTTTATATGGAGAATATGATGCAGCAGGAAGAGGAAGAAAAAAACGCAGAAAACTAAAAAAGTTTGTATCTCCTTCATTGTACAATTTTATAATATACTATAGTATATGAAAACAAAATTCATTACAATTTTGCATTTTATTTTTCAGAGCTGAAACTCAAAAGTATTACGAAGACCTTGCACTGGAATCAGAAAAGTGTCAAATGCGAGCCGAGTGGCGGATAAAAAGGATGACAAACTTCGATGAAAGAATCCTCTTACTTTCAACCCTCGAAAAAGAAGCTCGGTCTGAATTATCTGAATTTGAAAATCCTGTTGATACAGTTGAACAGATGGATGTTGATACAGAGGTGGATATTTCCGAGCCTGAAAATTTGCGACCTGAAAAAACCGAGGATGAAATCGTTGGCGCAGAGGTGTGCAAATCTACTGAAATGCTGGACAACAAAATTCAAAATAAAGATGAAGCTGACGCAAACAAAATTGTAGAAACCAATGAAACGACTGATGACAATCAGAACAAGGAACTGTCAGTGAAATTCGTCGAGACTGAAAAAACGTCATTACCAAAACGACCAACCGTTTTAGATCTGCCAACTGAAATTCTGTCAAATTCTTTGGCCCTGACCGACAACATGAGCGAAGCAAAAAGAAACAGACTTCGCATGCTCAGGGAAGAATTTGGAATCAGCCCGAACAATAATTCTGACACGGATTCGATGTTTTCGAGCGACTCCAAATTGAGAGACGAGGAGATGAACTTCATTGAAAAGGACTTCAGACTCAAACAACTCGAGCAGATCAAATGTAACAAGATTAAAAATATGGGCCACAGGATGGATGAAAATTGGGTCACATTTGAACAGGAGAAAAAAATTTATGGCACAGATATGGTGCGGCAGAACCGAACGAGGAATATGGCTCATCAAGGATGGGATATGGAAACACAGAAAGAAGTAACAAGAAGCGATATTTTCACTGCAGCACAGAGAAATAAAAATCGAGTTATGATGCATAGTGTTGATGAGTGGTTTGACACTAAGGATATTGTTAATAATGGTAAGTTTCAAAATTGTTTTTGAAATATTCAAACAAACATTTAGAGTTTAGGAATAATTTGGCGTCTTATATTTGAAACCAATCACTTTTGGCACTTCAAAATTTTAAGCGCCGTTTATTCACTAATAACATAAAAATTTGAACGTTAGATGTGTTAGGATTTAATCGTGTGCCTAAAAATCATATACGCCAAATATTTGAGATTAATAATTTAGGTGTTCAAAGTATTGAGCATCAAATATTTTATATTTATTATCATATTTGGCGCCTACAAGTTTGGGCACCAGATTTTTCGAAAACCAAAATTTTTATTCACGCCTACAATTTTTGATCTCGAATAATTGGCATTCATTTAAATTGGTATTATTCATTTCCAAAAAATTCAAAATAATAATAAATCGTTTGATTTTTATTCCAGATACAAAAACAAAAAATGTAAATGTCGCTGTAGATATTTCGCCCCAGGTACCATTGGAAACACCCATGTCATGTACCACCGACTACTTCACCCACTCATCAAACAGCGCCCCGTTCCAGAGCTGCGACGAAACCCCCCAGTTTGAATCCGAAAGTGACATCACCGTCGGTTCAAATGAAAATTCTTCTCAGCAAATGAAAAAAGCAGCCCTACCAAAATTCCGCGAACACAGTTACGGATTCTTCCAGTCATCTCTGGGGGTTCAATCCGATTCGACGGATTCTGCGAGTCTTACAGTCGAAGATGTCCGGATGCTCAACAGTTTCTTCCTGCAGGAACATCTGAAAAAATCGGTCATAGTTCCGTTGCAAGTTCAGAGCAACCTGGTAAACTCGGCGATCATCAAATGTTTCCTCCAGGACCACAATTTACTTTCGCATCTGCACAGTTTGAGGAGCTATTTCTTTTTGCTGAACGGAGAGTTTGCGAAAAGTTTAACCAATTCGTTGTACAAGAAGTTGTATCAAGTTTCGATGCCTATTGAGATGCTGAACTCGACGTTTTTGAAAAACACGCTTGAAAAAGGCATCAGTTGCTCGATCAGTAACAATTATGAAAATTCGGAACTTCTCAGCCTGTCGGTTACTAATATGCCTGTGAAATTAGATGTAAGATATGTTTTATTTTTCAATTTTTCAAAATGTTTGGTCGTTTTTTGAATGATTTATTTTCATTTATTATCTGCTGATTTTTTTTTTAATTATGATTTCTTAATTTTTATTTTCATTTCAGGCTTCAAATCCAGAAGTTTTGGATTGCATCTCGCTGAACTACAAAGTATCATGGCCCATAAACATAATTTTTGATGAAGCTGTTATGGGACAGTATAGCAGAGTTTTTCAGTTCCTCTTGATGGTCGGTCGAGTTCTTTGGGTGCTCCAGGAAGAATTTCCAATTTTGAAATTTGAGACCAAAAAAACGTACAATGAACAATTTCATAAGGTAAGTAAATAATTACCAAATTCCAAACTCATTTATTTAAAATCAGTTAAAAAAAGTTTTGAACCGAAATTTCTTTTTTTCTTGTTTTTAGATTCACCTCTACCGATTTGCAATGATGCAATTTATGAATGCAGTTCACACATATCTCACGTGCAGCGTGCTGCACGCAAGCTGGTCCGAATTTGAGACACAACTTGAAAACGCAGAAACGCTCGACACATTTTACGCAGCACATGTTTCGTATATGAAAAAAATTTTATCAAGGTTGGAAAGCATGTTGAAAACAATCTCAAACATCATAAATAACAAAATGTAATGAAAATTGTCAATTTTTTTAGGTGCATGCTAAATCAACGCAGCGATATGATTCTGAAATCCCTCCGCCAGACTTTCAGCATCATCCTGAAGTTCCACAGCCGAATCACCTCACACTCCTGGGTATCAGGCCAGTCCGGACGTTTCCATCCGAACTTCCAACTACTCGAGGAAATGTACAATTCGTTCTGTCAGCAACGAGCCTATGTTGTCCACGTAGCTGAAAAGTTTTCGACCAGTGGCTACCAGCCCCACCTTACTCACTTTCTGCATGCACTCAACATCAACAACTCCTTCAAACTCAATGTTAAGAAAAACTCACAATTTTGAATTTCAAATTAAAAACAAAATAATGAAAAAAATCATCGTTCCTCAGAAAATTTGTTTGCTTTCTTGAAATTAAGAAAGGAAAAATCACCAGGCTGTGTAATTGTTAAATTATTCTAGTTAAACTAATAGTATTCACGTTAAACGTAGAGTTAAGTAATTCCAAAAGGATCACTGTATAATTTATAAATAACATGCGTATAATTTTTTATATCAATCGTTATAATTTCAATGATGTATGTACAAAGAAATGAATTGAATGAAAATTAAAAGAAATGACAAAAGGGAACTGAGTTCATTTATTCAAGTAGAATGGCAAATGTCTTTTTTTTCATGGACAGGAGAAAAAATCAATATTTTAATTATGAGCTCTGTCTTTGGTCCTTAAGTCAGATGGGATTTCTGCAAGTCTATTGTATGTACAGTTACGTGCAATGAAAAAAGTATAAATCTTGAAAACCAAGTTGCTTTTGATATTTGTATATTCATATATTTGTATACGCTAGAAGTTCTACATGTAACATAAGATTTCACACGATGTTTCTGTTCGTACATCAAAAGCGAGTTTATTTACGGCAACCTTAAAACATAAGAAACGTTATTTCCATTTTCCTTCGAATGTTCTAATTTATAAATTGGTTCACGAAATGGTTCAATCGTACACTGTTATTTCTTGTTGATTTTTTTTTTTTGTTTTTATTCATTTTGTAACGCGAGCCTAACAAAATTGATTCAATTCTGTCTTTGCGGTCTTCGCTCGTTTTGATACTTAAGTATACAAAATACATAGCACACAATCATTACAAATATATTGTAGACATAGTTCTTTTTGTTTTATGTTTTTCATCATCTGCACTATGCAAAAATAATAATAAATATACACAATAATAAACCGTTAGAAAATTGTTCGTTAAATAAGTTAAATATACATTATTTTTTTTGTATAATCAATATATATATGTATATATTATTAATATTATTATTACATTCTAGATTATAATTGTTATCTGCCACTCAGCCAGTCCAAAGCGCTAAAGTTTTATTGTGCTTCAGAAAAATGATTCGACGCTCAACTTGGCAAGACAACATCTCGATAAAATAAATCAAGCTTCTCTTCATTTCTTAAACGTTTCCCCGCTTCATTTAAAAACCACCTGCGATTACAATTCTCAATATACTATACATACATCACTCGAGAAATTCGAAGCCTGGAGCGTTGAGAATTCTTATTATTTTTTTGTTTCATTTTTATTTTTTAGTTTATGATAATGATTTTTTTTTATTCAGCGAGCAAAAATGTGATAACGTGCACTAAACTTTATAACCACTGTTCAAACCGCGTGCCCACCGGCACTTTCATATCAACATATTTGTTTTATATATAAAATTATATTTTATATATACTTCTCAATTACAAATCAATGCAACATATTCTAACAAGAATTTCCTTTTTTTTTCATTGATACTACCCCAGCACTGATTTTTGAGAACAAAAAAGTTTCCCGTCTTTGAGAAGAGGGACCTGTGATGATTTTCGTAAGTCACGTAATTTTTTCTTCTCAATTGAAAAATCAGTGTGAATTTGTTTTCTATGTTGATTTATAATTTACATTGAAAGAAGCAGTAGTGGACGGGCTGGCATAGTTGAGACTAACGTAGATTTAGTCGAACTAGCGAATAAGAAGGGAGCGTGTGACAAATATTAATTTGATTTCGCGGAGGGAAGATGGAACAATTCAAATTGATGTACATATAATTGTAGTATTCTTTTAAGCGTTCAAACGAAGTTTTTGATTAATATGAGTGCTTATTGGCCCTTTCGTTCCTCTGTGATTAGTTGGTCGATTGTTTTCTGCATCGAGTCCCGAAGATCCTCCGAGTCTCCGCTTTGGCTGCTCGATACCGTTATCGTTCGCACTGTTTTAGTTATGCTGCAACAATTTACATTTTTTATATAAATAATTCAAACATGTTTGAATGTATATTTTCTTCTGGTGTCCAAAATTGAGGCGTCCAAACTAATAAGTCACAAATATCTGACGACTCAACATTTTAGGCGCCAAAATGAATAAATCTCAATTTTTTCGCTCTTACAATTAGGAAATTATATATTTAAGCTTTAACACTTTTACTCCTTTACAAATTTTGGCGCCAAATATTTAAAATTCATCATTTTTTGTGCCTAAAGTATTGAGCGCGAAATATTTGAAAATTATCAGTTTGGCGCCTAATATTTCGGGCCTAGAATATATGTGATTTATAATTCTTGACACCTGAAAATTTTGGTACCAGATTTATTTAGCGTCAAAATTGTTTGCGTCTTAAATTTAATATATTTAAAATATTTAAAACACAAATTTTTCAACACAAATCACAAATATTTGACGTCAAAATTAATACATCTCAATTTTACAATATTTGGCGCCTAAATTTTTAGGCGCCAGAACTCAATTTGAAATACTCAACACAAAGAAACATTTTTTTTAATTATATACACCATTTTTGCCAAACCAAATATTTAAAATACAAATCTCAAATATTTGACATCAAAATTAATACATCTCAAATATTTGGCGCCTAAATTTTTAGGCGCCAGAACTCAATCCGAAATACTCAACACAAAGAAACATTTTTTCAATTATATACACTATTTTTTTAAATAATTCTACTTCACACGTCACCAAAAAATAAAGAAACTAAAATTCGGTCTCCAAAAGTTAGAACATGTTTTCTATTTTACTAATAATAATTAACCCATCACAAATTACCCCAATTACTTCTACTTTTCAATGTGATAATACTATGTAAAAGATATTATAACACATTTACAATGTGGAAAATGAATACAGTTTTCCATCAAAAAACTATGAATTTTGTTTTAAATCTGTTAAAGAACTTACGTTTCATGTGTTACTGGATCAATCTCGGTCGTTGTAGTTTCTACATAAGATGGTTCGCTATGTTGAAGAAAGTCAGATTCTGTGCAAAATACAAGATGTCCATACAGTACAAGATACATTGTGCAAACTGTTGTATATATAGAATAGAGACGTATTGTATCTCAAAATGATTATATATCATACACCAAGATCGATCTTTGCTTTTCAATTTTAAGACATGCCCAAACAAGGGGTTTTAGACTTGACACATTGAAATAATATAAATTGTAGCATTACATTGGCATCTTACAAAACATTAATTACTCATTCAGTCTCAATTTGAAGCATTATATATTCCACTCTTTAACATTATTTCAACAAATTTTCTTTACTTTAAAATTTTTCTCAATTTTTCCTTTCAATTCGAATACTCATTTTTTTATATTACACATTGAATTACTTTCTTTACTGTGCTGCACATAGCGAGCTTGTGTGTATAGCTGACAAATAAGCTGCTGAAATAAGCAGTTAGCAATTTTTTCTCTCCCTTAACTAAGACTATTTTTTTTTTTTTTGAAAACAATTTTGATGAAAAAAAGTAATTTAATTGTTTGAAAATACTTCATTAGGGGGGCCTTTAAACCTGACTCACTTAGCATTGCTAGACGAACGTTGTTTTGAAAGAAAAATAATTAACCAGCTGGAAAATGAAATTCTCCGTTTTACTGCACGATTTGTGATTGAAATTTGAATGGAGCCATTATTTTTACTGCTCACGGTCAAACAAGACAATTCGCCTAACAATTCTAATCGCTTACTTAGAACATAATCGTTGGTCCCTCTACGCTTTAGCTTTATCTTGATATGCTTGTTATTATGTAAGCTAATAAAAAATACTAATAGTGGCTGAGTCGGAGA
>JAAMPD010002329.1:0-15610 GCA_025266255.1 Trissolcus basalis
CTTAAAAATAAAAAAAAAAAAACAAAAAAACAAAACAAAGATATTTAATTAATCTTGTTTCAACAAAATAAATAAATAAATAAATGATATATGCAAAACGATGTTAGACCAATCAATTTGGATGTATTTTGCGATTGACATTTCTTGATCGAAATCATATTTTCGGTTCGATAACAACTGACCTAATTTCTTTTCACGTGCAGTTCTTTGTTTTGAATGCATATCTTCATATGCGTGACATAAATACAGTAATCATGTTGAGCTATTAATCTGAGACGCGAATTGGCCTGAAAAAAAAAATTGTATTTTTCATTTTAGTAATAAAGATATGATGGGCGATTCGAGATTCTCAGAAAACATGCTTCTAATTAGATAACGGGTAACAAAATTTAAATTATTGTTTATTTCACGATATTAAACCAACTGTTTTTTAATTATATTCAAAAATATATAAATAAAATGAGGATTTTAGGGAAAAATATTGATTGTTATTTGTATCGTCATTGCATTGTCACCGTTGGAAAGACAATGCAAAAAAAAAAGACGAACGAATTGGCTATCTTGAACGACGACAAAGGGATAAAAAACGCAAGGCGGTAAAAGTAAGAAGTTAAATACTGTCGGACTAATTCGCGTGCTAGATAAGAGGAGCGTGAGGGTAGTTGTGGCGTATCGCTCGAGTAGTTGGATTGCAAGGCGGGCAGGGAAAGGCCGTTGGAGTTTTGCGCGACTTGTTTCAAGGGGTAAGGCGATGTTATCAGTGCTCCGCCCGCTCTGATGACAATATCGCGTGGCCGCTTAGATAACCGCTCGTGTCATTCTTACACGGACTAACCACCTAGCTCGCGACCCGATCGCAATATTACGCGTCACGTTCGTCTTTCTTGCACGACAATGCACCTCAAACCTTTTATTTTACTTCACATTTTTTTTTCTTCTACAATCCCTTTTTTCTCCTCCTATTTGACGACGTTTATACACCAGGTCCGTGGGAGAAGTATAAAAAACAAATTTCAATCCAATAACACTATGTTAATCTCCTTAATATTACCAAATTATTATGAACATTTTTTCACAGTTCATCCATTAATATTATCTTCAATATTTTTTAATTTCATTTAAAACGAAAATATGGAACTCGAAACAAACTATAACTGTGAAAATCAATATTCGTGATTTTCATTTATAAAATGTTTAACAA
Organism: Trissolcus basalis; assembly: GCA_025266255.1. Taxonomy (NCBI): domain Eukaryota; kingdom Metazoa; phylum Arthropoda; class Insecta; order Hymenoptera; family Scelionidae; genus Trissolcus; species Trissolcus basalis. The sequence goes on from JAAMPD010002329.1 coordinate 1,202, forward strand.
ATATAAAAAAAAACTTTACAAGCTTATCTATACCATCCCGTTTCTCATTTTCTCAATCTTAAGAATCATCGCAAGTGCCGAAGGACGAATCGATATTGAAATGTTTAACATATTAATGTACAGAAAGCAGCACAATTTAAATTGCTGACACACATAAAAGGCAAACAAATGCGAGGATCTCATCACGCGAGTATATACAAGAGTTGCAATACCTGAGTGTATATTACAAACCGCACACTTTTTGTCACTGATTTACATTTAATTTATATGCTCATTAAAATTTTTAATTTCTTTACAACTCTACCGAAGCTTTGCATGTGCACGAAATTAATGTTTCATAATTTTTTGCAACTCAAAGTAATAAATATAATGAAACAATTAAAATGATGAAACATATTTTGTTTAATTGATTCAGTTGGTGATTGACCGTAACAAAAATTGGAGACGGAAGATTAAATTTGATTTTCATGTAATAAAAGGATTTTGAAAATGTTCAAACGTGTCAGACAAACAAAACCAACTGGCTGATGTCAGAAAAGACAAGTCTTCAAACGCTTGTCGGCACATGCATGGACACGACTGTTCATCGGTCACGCGTTCTTCGTGTCTTCCTTCATACATATTATACTTTTAAACAGTTTTTTAAGCATTCGTTCGACGCATCTTTATAGTTGTCACCCGTGTAACAATATGATATATAACACTCGCGATACGCTTTAACAAAGTGATTTTAAATTGCAGTTTTAAAATTACATTTCAGCGAACAACATTTAAAAAAAAAAGTTGTTTCAAACAAAATATTCCAGCAAAATTTTGATTAATTTTTTCAAGTTATAAAAATAATATCATTGACTCGGATAATTTATATCCCGACAACAATTTCTGTAACAATGTAAAACCAGTTGTCTACTCGCAGGGGTAAACAGAGTCAATATACTTCTTACAAAAATTTCAGTTTCTGATACTTGAATTATGATTATAATTATGTAGTTATGATAAATTTAGTTTTTATTTTCTTGAGTAATTATATTTTTTTGATTATTTTGATAAATTTCATTGTATATGGATCTAATTGATTTTTGTCTTATAATGTGTAATTTGCTTTAATAATAATTGCACTGGAAGAAGAGATTAGAATTGCAATTAAATTGATCTCAATATGATGATTAATTGTATACAATTGATGTCTTGCACAGGAAATCACGGACCTGTAACAGTGAAGCGTACTCTGAACGACATCATATTTTTGTTCTTCGTAGCCGAGCCATTATATCAAACATATCGGGAACATGTTAATGATACATATATATATATATATATATATATATATATATTAAAAATCAATTTTAACCTTGTGATTTTTCTTTTTCATATATACACTGTCAAAATTAAATGAAAACAAGTTTTTGAAAAAATAATAATAATAAATTTGGTGAGAGTGTGATGTATATAGAAACAAATTTTCGTTATGAATATTATTATAAAAGGAAGTATTTGAGAAAAATGGACTGCGCACGAAAGTCGTCTTCAATGATGACGAGAACTAGAAACGAATAAGTATTGTCGGAGCAGGCATTATTACGCTTTGAAATCGGTCAGAAATAAATCAGCTTTGATAAGCAATCACATTTAGATTAACGCCGCAGTGTTCGCGTATAACGTCGCATTGAACAAAAAATAAATAAATACGTTGGTCGGATCGCGCGCGCTTTTCATGCAGTTTCCGACGCCGTTCCTCCCCCATTCGAGTCTGTTGAATGACAGAACAAAAATGAATGTAATGCACGTAAGAAGGCACTGTTTTTTCAGCCCTCGCTCTTTTTCGTCGGCTCCATTTTTCGTCTTCGGTCTTTCCTTTCTCCTTTGCCCAACTCTGTTCATTTAATTAGAAGCTCAAGGGCTCGCTAAAATCTTTCGCAACGCGCGCAGCTTTTGTCAGACCATTATTCTATTTCGGTACTCAGCTCGGCCGTCCTGTCGAGTTTCCTTAAATATTAGAATCGCAGCTAAACAATCATAACAATTGTTTTTATTTGAACGAAAATAAATCATATGTTTGTAATATGAATTGATTTTTTATGGAATAAAAATAATTGAGAAAATAATATTTGATAAATGATGATTGAAACGTTCAACATGATGAGTTTTAGAGATATAAAAATGAACAAGTTGTAATAGAAATAAGAGCGGTGAGGTTGATGTAAGTCGCGAAATAGGATAACGGAGTGAAAGAAGATCCAGCACGGTGGATCTTGTCCTGCGGACATGTAAAAAAAGCGAGTTTGGAGGAAGAGAGGGGCTCATTTAATTGAGATGGTTCGTGCGAATCGAGAATGGACTGACCTACCGTAGGATGATCGGATCTATTCAAGCGAGCATACAATTCATCTTCGGTCTCTCAGGATGCGAGACAAAGGCCGCGATGAAACAGAACCCCCTTGCGCGTGTTTCTGCGGCATTGTCTCCTGCTCGGATATACGACTTCCGGTAGCGCAAGGCAGACGCTACCTCAATGGCATGAAGATGCGTTTTTCAAAGAAGACGATTTCTGCGGTTCTTCTCGTCTTCCGTGCGAATACCAATGTACCATCTAGTCGTGCGCCTTTCTTTCCTCCCCCTCATCCTTTATCCTGCTGTTGCTCTGTTTTTACTCCTCTGTCTTTCGTCGGATTGTATTTCATCTACCATTTAAGATACTACTGAATAAACTTCGGATAACGTACCACCGCTCTTCAAATTTTAAATTACAGTTTGGATCGACGCTGTGACGCAAACGCATTTTTACCTATCGCGGCGGTGACACACGTTCTCTGCGATCTTATCTGCAAAACCTCCGGATTTTGCGTATACAAAAGTCTTTTTTTCTCCTCGCTCAATGTATGTGCCTCGGCTAAGTGCCTAATTGTCGTGATATGCGGCCCTGAATAAAGCCATACCACCTTCCCTTTCGACGTTTCTTCCCATAACCAGACAAGAGGGTTTAATCCCTGACCCATTGTTTCATCGACTTGTGAGTCAAGCTTTAACGGATTTTGTCTTACAAATGACAAAATACGTTAAACACTCGCGTCGACAAGATGCTTGGTCGACTCTCGCGTCGTCATCAGGGGTACCTACCTTTCTTTGTTATCTCAATTTGCTGCCTCGCGGCAAAATTCTCTGCTCATTTTCCCCATTATTCTATACACTTCCAGTATAGTTTTAAACTTATTTTCCCATTTTAAAATCCACTCTCAATTATTCATTCAAAATTACTCCTATTTAACCAAAATTATTCTCCAATTTTCATTTTTAACTCAAATTAAACTCTTCTTTAAGCAGCCTTTTATTTTTTTCGTCATCATTTATGATATACTTTATCATGTAATCTTTTTGAAGTAAAATAGTATATTTGTCAACAAGGGAGAGGATGGCGAGAAATTCGAACACAAAATTCAAATTAAACAAATCGCTCAAGGACAACATTTAACGTCTACTCCCCGTGTTTGGGATCATTTTTTTTACTTCTTGGGTGCCTTTCTGATGCAAAACGCTCGAGGGAGCGAATTCGTTTTTCCCGCCCGCAAATACAAAATGTTTTTTCAGTATTAATCTATGATATATATTTAAAAAAATTTTTGAGACATATCTCTTCTTTCATTTTTGTTAACATATATGTTCTAGTTTATGATTAATCATAAATTTGTTCACCTCTTTTGATGCGACAATCAGAAAGAGGGTGATTTAACAATTTTCAAATTCAAGGAAAAGTAGATTCTTAGCAATTGTGGCATTAAAGCACTAAATCTGTTTATTTTTAACAATGACAACTACAATTCGCAGATTCTTTGAAAGACCACTAAAATTGATTAACAATCTCATAAAACCCACGCTTAACAGCGATGTTCAAGCACAAGCAAGTATTTTGCCATTAGCACCCTAATGATAAATAATATTCATTTCCAGCGTCAGAAAATGTTGTTTAAGCTTTACCGCTGCCAAGTGCAATTTGCAAAAAGCACACAATTTCACAATTCTATTTAAAATATTCCTGCAGAATGCCAACAAGTCTTTTCGGAGTCTTCGATATTTGCATAGAAAGACGTTCAAGACAAAAGTTCTGAAATGATATGTTAAACTTTACCACAAGGTTAAGCAATATTTCTTGCCAGTCAGAAATAGAGCCCAGGGATTTTGATTTGTATTCCGAAGAAAAGATTTTTTTCTTTTCATTTCGCAATAACAATCGTTTTATGTTCAAACTAATTTTGATTTAAAGACACCAGAATAATAAAAAAAAAACTATCGTATTCATTAACTACAGTAAGAAAATAGCTTTTATCTGTGAATGTAAATGCGTCATAAAAACTCATCATCATAAATTAACTGATCGCATTGTTATCTTGTATCTTGGACACAATGCCGGGCCAGTAAAAAATTTCATGCATGTTTCTTTATCTATTAAAATTTGCATTTCAAGTCGTTAAGTTAATTTGTTATCAATTTAGACGAGTAAAGGAACAATATTAACGAGGAGGCGTAACTTGTGAAGGACGCACTGTCAGAAGATGAGCACTGACTAGACATGCGGAAATCAAGTGGAGCTGTGGATACGCCTACAAAATACCGAATATCAAATGTCATGCATCTCTTCTTACATTTGACTTGATTATCTTGACTATTGTTTGAATTAAAAGAAAAAGAAAAGAAAATTGTTGAAAATGTAAGGTAAAATTAATTTACCTTGTGCGAGTTTCCGGGCCACTGGCTTGGATCTCATCGCTGAACCGAAAGTGAATTCGAAAACACTGTCAACGCGAATTGCAATCCTCCGAGCCATACGGCTTTCAGATATCGAAAATTCGACAGAATTTCGCGAATTGTCACGCCACGATAAAGCACGTGCTGGCAGTCCACTGGTCGAAAATCTTCACTCTCTGCTTCACTTTGCAAAGAATTAAAAATCCCACTATTGGTGTAAATTTTTGTTCACAAAGTTCACTGAACAATTTTAATCACTAGAGATGAAAACTGTGCAGTTAAGAAATTGCATTTTTTTGTCAAGTTTTGAAAAAAAATAGAAAAAAAAACTGAATTGAAAATAGAATGAAAAGTGGGTACCAAATAGAGAATTGAGAACCTGTCGGTTGTCCGTCGGTTCGTAATCCTGACGCGCGATGGATCTGTTCCCTAATACGGAGGAGAGGAGAGGTACTCGTGAGAACCCCTCCCACGTCTACCGCAACTGGCAGCTCCTACTCCTGAGGCGATACTCCTACGACGAGTTCTCCCTCCAGCTCGTCGAGACCACGTCAATGTTGTGGATGTCGCCGCGGATGTCGGACTCGTCTTCTTCTCTCCTCCACTTCTTCGTCGTCTCGTTTTCACGTTGAGCGCCCTTCCTCACCTGTGGGGCCGCCCCTCCACCGTGCGATGCTTCTTCTGTCCACCAATGATCTGCTTCTGTGTCCAACTCTTTTCTTTCTCAACGGAGGGTTGGAATTTATTATCTGCACTACATTACAACTTTGCCATTTTCCAACCAATTTCAAAGTTCAAAAACATTAAAGTGTTCCCTTATAACTTTTCCGCTCCGTAATATTCATTTTTTAATTCCAACAAGTTTTGTCTGAAAAACTATTCGACTCGGATGTAGGATCAATCGGCTGAACCATGTGCAATAAAAACGCTAATGATTTCGAGCGGCATCGTCTACTCAACTGGATCGAAGTATTGGTCATTGAACCGTTTCGCAACGGCCGACACGTGTTGAATAAGTCGATGCACGAAATTGAAATCGTATTGTCGAACGAGAGCGTGGCGAGGCGGTAACTAACCTCGGCGACGTTTTCGCTTAGTCCGCTCGGTTTCTTTGGCTTTTTTCGACCGCGCTCCTTCCACCTGCCCGACTTATGACGATTCGCGCACAGGGCTCGCGACGTTCACGCGGTAGCGCGCACCCTCGCGAGCGCAGCTCCGCCCTGCTTTGGTTCTCATCGACAAAAAAATATCCTTCGAGAAGGCTTCGCCTTCCAGCATCCGTTTACTTCTTTTTTTTTTTTGTCCCTTAAATATTAGTCCCCGTTTTTTTCTATATCATATGCGTATCTTTTTAATTTACACTTTTTTATTTCGATTTCACATTGTCCAATACAATTATTGTTGATGAAGAAATTTAATTTCAAATTTATTTTATATAATTAAATCAATATGCATACATATAACTCATTACTCAAAAAAATATATTAAGTATAAAACAAGAAAACTATGAATAAATTTAGACATTATGTTTCTAGACAGTATATTAAATTAGATTCAAAATTAAAAAAGATTAATTCGCAAAAAAAAACAAACAAAAACAAATTTGTTTACATGACTGAAAAATGTGTTTCATTTCTTTATTTTTTAAGTAAAAAATAGGTTTGTATATATGAATACGTAGTGGATGCACTGTGCTCATACCACAAAATTAAGCACGGTACGTGAGACTAATGACTGCCGTCGTTCGGTCAAACGTTGAATTTGTCTCGGTTCAGTTTTCGGTAGGTGTTCTGTAAAACGACACTTCTAACGATCCTATTTTCTCTTTGTCGCTATTTTGATGCCCATATGCATTTAAAATTGCGACGAAAATAAACTGGCACGAGTCAAACGAATAGTCCAAGTTTTTATCAAACTTTTTCTAGGTTCATTCAATTTACTACATAATCTCGCGCGAAATATCAGGAAAACATTCAAAAAATATATATACATATAAATATATAAATCAATAAATAGTAAACATGGATAATTTTATAGAAAAAGACACTTCAGCTGATCACGAAAAAAATTTTTTTATCTGAATTTGGTGGCACACTCATAAAAATTTATTAGAGAATTTATTGTTCATTTGAGTCACTGTGAACCCAGAAAAAATATTATTCACTTCGGAACCCAGTGCTGAAACGCTTTTTTTCGAAAATAAAAAAAAATTAAATGAAAATAAAATACAATGAATAGACTGCAGCGCCATCTGGTATCAAGAAAAAAATTTTTTTTCTCATGTTAGAAAACGAAAAGTACAGATTTCAGCCTTCAAAATATGGTGTAAGATTAAATTCTTTTCAAAATGAAAATCGTTGATCTTTGATCATTTTAAAAAATAGCTTCAACAGAAATATCGATTTTTTAAACATTTTTTTTATTTTCGAAAAAAGCGTGTCAGCATCGGGTTCCGAAGTGAACACTATTTTTTTCTGGATTCAGAGTAACCCAATGAATAATTCTGTGGTTGGCGGGAATAACGATGTAAGTGTATAATATGAAATCCCTAAACACTTACCTCGTTTTTCCTGCCAACCACAGAATCATATTACGTTTTTATGAGTGTGCCAGATGATTGAAAATATTTTTTTTGTGATCAGCTAAGGTGCCTTTTCCTGTGGAATTACCCATTTAGGAACTAAATTTGGGAACAGAGCTAATCCAAATTTGGGCGCTATTAATCTTTTATTTACAAAATATAACATTTGTTTTAGAGACTGATGATATCGCTGGAGATGCTAATTTTTAAATTCATTTTGAACTCAAATGGTGTTCACGAAATAATTTTTAAATATACCATTTTAAAGCTCGGAAATTCAGTACACGAAAATTACTTTATCGAATTAAATATTTTTTCAAATTTTTGAAAAAATGAGAAAAAATCTAAAGTTGATATAATCATCGCAGCGTTCAGCTATACTCTTACATCAGTCATGCAGTACTCATTTTTTATTTGACTGTACAAATTATACTTGCTTATTTTCAGTTTCAATTTTATCATTAAATACATCAAACGAACGGAACATCGTGAACGAACAGAATCATCAAAACCTCTGCTTTTTGATGCTTAATTGATTAAAAAATCAATTTTAAAGATTTTTCCTTTCATTTTTAGACTCAATTTTATTTGAGGTATATTATATAATCATTTATCAATGTTAAACATTGCTACAATATTGTTTACAGGAATGCCATTTTATAGCTCTTGATATGAATTCCTGCTAAAAAATAATAATTGGTTCATTAAAATTATTTAATCAAATAAAATATTTTGAAAAGTGAATAAAACTTCATTTAAATTTATAGAAAACTATTTTAACAAAATCCATTTCAAAAGTATGTTTGTGAAAACATAAAAAACAGTATTTCTTATTTAAAGCAATCAGAAAACATTGTTAATATAAAAATGAGGAATTATAATTGTTTTTCAAGTGATTTTTATCAATAAGTAAAACAAAACCGATGTTATTAATTTGCAAGGCACGCATGTCGGTACGCAGACGCGCGAAACATTTGAAGCAGAGTATTAGGAGCGGCCCTGAACCTCGCTATGTGTACTCAGTATTCAATTAATTTCTATCCTCTGGCGAGAGCGTGTAACTTGCCCCCGCCGGCCTTACGAGCTTCACAATACAGCCCAACCGAGACGGAACGATTCATCCTCCGTGCAAATTCGCGCCACGTTTCTCTTGCCGACAATTAAAATCATTCCGACGATATACATTACAAACACTCTTGCGTAAAAAAAGTTTGTACGAGTAATCGAATTAGATTTTCAGTTAAGTATGAATTCACAATACATTGATTTTATATTTAAGAATTAATCATCATTCAAGATGAGAATTAAATAGATTGTAATTATATGGTTTGAACTCCTCTTTTATTATTTCAAGAATTTCAAAATATAAACTATTATTATAGAATAAAATATATGTGTTAATTTTAATATATTGAAAGAAGATGATGTATTGGGTTTTAGAAAACAGATGAGAAAATAATATTATATAACTGAGGTCAAGCAAAATTCAGATTTGCTTGAGTGTAACTATCAGCGAAAAAGGTAAATTTGACCACTTAAGTTCAATATACATGTATTGAGGACTAAAGGACCGTAAACGGATGACGTATATTAGGGATACTCTGCTCGAGTGGGGCACGAGGATTCCGGACCCTCCTTATCCTTCACTAGCTATAAAAACCACTCGCTTTCCTTCGTTTTCTTTCTCTGCCCTTACGTAAAAGACCAATCTCCCCCGGTCTTACCTTTATCGATTTAAAACAAAAATAATAATAATGACAAACAATAACATTTGTTTATATTTAACATCTTCATTTTAAATTCATTTCAACTATATATTTACTGTTCATAGTGTTTTTTTATCGTTTAACATAATATTAGTATCAATAAGCGTTTAATTTTGACAAATACTAAATTTGAAAGGAATATAATTTTTCTTACAAAAGGAAGCACTTGGCCACTAGAGAATGGAGGCATTATGTGTGCCAGAAAGTTGACAACGCTATTATTTGCAATCAATGAGAACTTTATTGCTTATATAGCACGAAAAAAAAATGCAGGTAAAATTAAATAGATATATGACATTAAAAGCCGCAATATAGATTTTGAATAATTTAATAACACCAAGAAAAGAATTTTTTTTTTAAATACCAAAAGTTTATTACTATAATTAAGGGCTGTATTGAATAACCGGATGAGCGCTCGAGAGGTTATGTTTTCAAAACTGAAAAGTATGGAGAAAATTTTTGTTTTCAATATACTTTGAGTAGCCAAATTGTTCTTTAGATCATTACCAACAACTTGGCTACTCAAAATATATCGAAATCAAAAATGTTCTCGATTTTTCAATTTATTGAACTTTCTCTTATATTTCTCTCATTTTCATTTTTACAAAATGTATATTAAAAATTTAAATTATCAAACGACAGTGTCTTTGGTCAAGTATATGAAAAAAATTGATGCTAAATAAGCATTATAAGGTCTAGTCATTGTAAGAATAGAAAATATCCATCGTAAAAGCATTGTAGAGTGAAAAAGAATAACAAAAATTTGCCTACAATAATGACAAAATAGTGACTAAAATGTCAACATCCATGTTTATTGTCAATGAAATCGTCATAATTTTTTGTTTCTCACACAAAACAAATTTTAAAAAAATAAATAAAAAACAAAAATTTATAGAAAATTTTTTTATTTGAATTGTAACTTTAATTACATATCACCAATTTCTATATATATTTAAATTTAACACACTCACACACATACACACTCACGTACACACTGTTTGTAACGTAATCTAACATGGGTGCGACTGCAGCAAAACTTTTTTTTAAGGTGGGACATACAATACAGTAAAAATTGCACATTTAATGATAATTATTTATAATAATTTTAACATTTTACGAACAATTCTGTAATACATTGTTAATGTCTGACTACAAACTTACTTTATACTACTTTCAAGATTATTTCATTCAAATTTTCAAGTTGAAAATTGTTTTATTTTTTAGAACGTCAAAATTTGTTCAAAATTCAACCATGTGTATTTTTGTATTTTCGCCATAAACAATTTGGCGAAGTATGAATATGTTTCACAAATTCAAATTTGAGTTATTTAATTTCGAAATTTTGTACAAATGCATGCAAGCTTTGTACATCTATATATATGATTTTTCCTAATTTCTCAATTAAATATCTTAAGCTTAGAAACAGTCAAATTTTTCAAAAAACCAGGCAAATGAGGCGCGCTGCCTCTGAATTCAGAGTGTAATTTAATGACCCTTTCCATTCGATTAGATGAATATTTTGAATTGTTGAATAATAAATTTTTAAAAATATTGTGACTCAGTATTCCAACTAATTTTTTATCATTTCTTGCATCTTATTCTACACAAAGCGTGTTCTGTAAGCTCGCTACCTTAATTTTAAGTGTTAATTATTTATTATTTTTCATTTTATCATATATTTTCAATCTTCAAGATAAATTTTCTATAATTTTTCCTCTGATTTTCCTTACCTGTACCATTTTGTAACTGTTGGAGAATATTACAAAAAGTATAAATTGTATTATGAAAATTTTTGTTTTATACCAAACAGAAATTACATTTTTATTTTGCTGAAATTGTTTGTTTATTTGCTGCTCTTTATGAACAAAAAGGGGCACGAAACACACATAATACGCCCCTGAATAAAATTCATCGAAAATAGTCAAATTTCTTAAAGTGCCGAAATTTGAGCACACAATATTTTGGTAACACCCGCATGACGTCACACGGGGCGTTCCCGAAAAGGTGAAAGTAGATGTCAATGCGTAACGCAGTCAGTAGTTATTCGTTATCAGAACGATTCGCAACCTTTGCTTAACCCGCGTTTTGCTCACCCGCTTTTTGCTCAACTGCTTTTTGATCACCTGCTTCATTGTTTTACAACCCGCTTATTGTTGAATAACCGCGACTATCAACTAATTCAGTAATCAATTGATTTATTGATTGATAAAATCGTGAAATAATTTTTATTTTGATTTCATTCTTAGTTAGTTTTTTTCTCTATATATTGTGACGCTGCTTTTTGAGCTGCGTCAAAAAAGGGACACAGTACTACGTTATCGTTCCCAAAACCAACAAAAGAGAACACAGTCTGGGTCTCAATGAAGTTTCCGTTTCTTTGTAGACACTATATTTTATTGAGATTTAATTGAGTAATTTTTGTAGTAATTTGAGTAATTCATTGAGTATTTGAGTATTTTTGAGTCTTATCGAGTATTGTGTTATAGTTNTTTTTTTTTTTTGAGAGCTCAATTTGGACTGATGCCGAGATGTTCGTTGTTGTGCTTTACTCGGTATCGAGCCCAAAACTCAAGCTGGAGTTGGTACGGTAGTTGTTTGTTGTTGTGCTCTTTCCGTGCCAAAGATCAGGATCGATAACGGCAACGAGAATTCAAATTAACATCTGTTGGAGTCGACTTGGAATTTATTAACAACTGCTGGTAGCACCCCGTTCTGCTATCGATACCACATATTTTAGTGAGAATTGTCACTAATATCACTTTTCGAGTCGTAGATTGTTACTTTGATCCTCGGGCGGACCAGACAGCCGTTGCACCAACGAAGGACAGCGATCATAACATCCAGCCGCCGTCCAGAACATCTTGCAGTCCACTCCAAGGATCGCTCCTCTGTCAACTGGAGCACGCCCCGGCTTCCGAACTCTCAATCTGCGAACCGTTCCTGTAATCAGTCAGTCATCAGCCAACAACATCTGTACGACAGTGCTGCAGCTTGATCGAGTACTACCGTTGATGAGATATCGCTATTCTGGACCGATATCGTTGCCATTTTGCTGTCTGTTTTTCAACGTGCCCTGCTCCAAACCTCGAAGGCTTTCGAGAATGGCGCCACTCGCCTGTTCGTCGTAGCATGAAAAGGGGCATTAACGCTGAACCAGGGGTCTTACCCGTGGTGGTTATTTCCCGTGGAGAAGCTAGTCTTTGTTTGGCCAACATCGGACCCATAATCTATTGCAGTTGGATAGTCTGTGTATCGGCTATCGCTGTCGAGTAGAGGTCCCTACAGAGTGCTGTCCTTCAGGAAATGAGTCTCTCTGGTCACGGGCAGAAGCGGAATCGACAACGCGGAGGCCATCCTAAAGTCCTATGGATGACCAGCAACTAACAACCAAGAAGAAGCGAGAAGAAACGACATCGGAATTCGACTCTGGGAGTCGACAACGGCGAGCGAGAATTCAAAATTGTCCCAATACTGACTTGACTGCAGCGGCGGGAAACGGAGAGAGAGGGAGGTAGCGCGGGACGTTTTGAGATCTCGTTATCGATGAAACCTATAAATACGAGGTCCTGGCTCAACCGAAAATTGCTTTTCGACCGTATTGAACATCTCTAGTGGAAGTTGATCGAGATCTGACTATCACGGTTTCGGTTTTGTGAAGTACTGTACAACTCTGCTTGGCGAGATCGAGATCTAAGGTCATATTCCGTTTTGTTTTTGCGTGATCGACAATTTGTAAGTTCGTTCTAATTTATTTTGTATGGTTTTGTAGTTTTTCAATAGTAAAATTTCGTAGAGTCATTTTAGTATTAATAGCGATAAACCTGCTGAGTCACCGGCTTGCACACAAGCACTAGCGTATTGAGTCTGTATTTTATAAATTGAGTTCATTCAAGTTTTTGTCCATCTGACTTGTGATTCCGATAAATTGATTATTTAAATAAAGCAAACACATAACTTGTAATTTTTGTACTTGAATGGACGCATTCTTGTATTGTAAAATTTGTAACTGAAGATCAGTGTCCGGTATCGTTATCGAGACACGTGTTTGCAACCGTTATTTTTTCGAATTTTGATTTATTGTTTTGTATTATCGAGACATGATTTTTATTAGTTGAGTAGCTCATTTTGTAGAGCGTTCTTGTATTTTTGTAGTTTTATTTTATGACCAATGAAAGAGCCAGAAATTATTGTATTCTAGTATTTGGTGTTTTTCATATTATTTTGTATCACGGTCAAGTCGTATAATTGAATTGGTCACCTTCCGTTGCGCGCGCCAGTAAAGTTGCACGGTTGCGCGCGCCGTGTACTCAGTACACGAAATACTTTTCGTGGTAATTGAATAAATAAAAGTCAAAGAAATTTCATTTCTCCATTTTAATATCACATTTTATCGATCACAAGTCACATAAAAATATAAAATGTTTTTATTAATTAAGATTAATTAAGTAATAATGTAGAATAATTTGCAAAGAATTAATACTATCAATTTCGAATATGAATTAGGCGGAATCATCATCTTCCGACTGAACCACTACACATTTTTGACACTTTACATGAGTGATTGAATGCTTTTTACAAACGAATTGAGAGCACGTGTGACATTTAATTGTTGTGCTCGTGTTTTTGCACTGTTTGCATCGTCCCCGGATGTTGTTCGTCCCAACTTCCGAATAATTTGATGAAGAATGATTTTTGTTCAAAAACATCTTCACATCGGTCGGTAAACAAACCAAAGCTGCTCTTGCAGCCAAGTGAGCTTGCATCAATCCCAATGCCAAATTTTTCAAGAAAACGATGCGTCTGGTAGTGTTAGATTTCACGTGGAAGTACGAAACTTGCGCATTTATACGATGTTCAGGAAATTGTAGAATAACGCAAGAGGCCAGCGTCGTGTGATTCGTGACACGGAATAGGCAGCACACATTTTGTCCACAGTGTCGACGCCTCCTTTCATAGTGTTATAGTCCAAAATCATTTCTGGCTTTCCGGTCTCTGGATCAACTTCTGGCGCATCGTGTAATGTCGACAATAATATTACAGCCTTATTATCTTTCGGTACGTAAGAAACTAAAGTCATGTCGTTCTGGAAACCAAAAATTGAAGTGCCAACTTCTCTCTTTTTGTCTGGCAAAAACTTTACTGGTATTTCGCGTTTGTTTTTGCGCATTATACCCACAATAGTGTTTTTTGCAATAAATCTTGGGCTAATTGATAGCTGCTATACCAGTTGTCGGTTGTAAGATTGCGATTTTGCTTTTCATATGATTTGACTAATCGTGCAACAACATTATTGGAGAGTTTGACACCTTATATGGTCCCTCT
>JAAMPD010002330.1:0-15587 GCA_025266255.1 Trissolcus basalis
ATTTTTTACTCGAACGTCAAACGGTTTGATATGAAATGCGAAAAGGAAAAGGATATTACCAAAATTGAAAATTGGTTAACAGATGACAATTTCAGCTGACAAATAATAGACGGGATTATCATCCGGGAAGTTCTAACAATTCTAATATGAACCATAAATGTTATTATTTTCAGATCTGAGTTAATTAATTAACCTACAATCACCGATACGTATATGATTTGCCATTATTCAAAGTTATATATTTGAAATGATAAGTGATATTGTGAAAATGGAGAAAGAAAATGCAGCGTTTGATAAGGATCGCATGATTAAAATATTTTTGGAATGGAAATGAATCTCGCGCATGGTGGATACGAAAATGCGTTGAAAAAATTTTTTCAAAAAGTGTGTGGATAATGTATAAGACAGCGCAGATACAGCGTGCGGAAACGAAAGCTTTGGCAACACTGTGCACTGTGTGGCGCATTTGCTGTAAAGCATGGTACTTTGTTCATTAAAATTCTTCGCATGGAAAATAAATTCCTGGAAGGATATGGATAAGTTGCAAAATGAAATTGAATTTAAAAATGAGCGATTATAAATATACATACAAAATGTTGGCTGCGGTTGATGTTTCATCATCGATGTTATCGTCGGAGATAACGAGTCAACATAAATAATTTCAATTATTACATCAGACTGTCACGCCATGCGCAAATTTGCGAAAATAATGAGAAGAATAAATACCAATGGACGCGATGTGGCAACGACAAGTCTACGTTGGGTAATAAAACTGATACTGAAGTTTGATTGATAAGATGTTTGACTATCGAAGGAATCTCATCAAATATTTTCGTTGCTCAAGATATGAATTCAACCGGAGAGATTGGCTCGATAAATTATGGAGGGACGTATAAGCGTTCTGTTTGCGGCATCAACAATCAGCGCGGTATTGACACAAATTACTTGTTTCTTGGACGAACACTTGTCTATCGAATTGATGGTTATTTTGTAACAGATACCCTCAATCAAATGCCAATTTAAGACGTTTATTTACTTTGAACTCATGTCACTATAGTAGACATACTATATAGTATCTTCGTATCGATACTATCTGTATCTTTCTTCGGGCGGCGATCAATTTTTGATAACGCTCGTGAATTGTCGAGTTTCGTCTAACACTAATTACTTAAATAATGGCAACAAATTAAATGAAACTCTATTATCCGAAATTAAATGAAATTGTTCCGCCGGTAATATAATTAACAACGAATTGTCCGTGAGAATGTTGAATTTCAGTTCATTTCTGTAATTACAAGGCGAATTTTTCAAATGTTTCCCAGAAAATGGGAAGTTATATAAATTACAACGGGAGAGTCCGACATCTTAAATGAGGTCTCCATTTGCAGTGCGTCTGCGTAATCTAAAATACGACGAGGGAAAAGCGGGAAAAACTGCTTATGAAGCCAACATTGCAAAAAATAAAAAAAAAGACAAAAAACAAAAAGAAAAAATAACAAATTCAAAAAATTAGAAAAAAAATTAGAAAAAAATTATTTTTTTTTTAAATCTGATTAGGTAATTTTTCCTTAAAAAAATAAAAAAAAAAACAAAAAAATAAAAAAAAATGTATTTAGTTTTTTTTGCATTTTTTTATTGCCGTTTAGATTCGTCACATCATTTGTTAAGTAAATTTTTGTGTTTTTTGTATGCTGTGAAAAATGATTATCAGTTAATCACTGCGTACTCACAAAGGATTTATTAGATTAGAATTAATATCGTCCCGTGAATGAAGAGGACCCTATTTTGATCATGCTGTTGCTACAGAACATTGAATGACTTACAATTTATTTACATATACAGAGTACTAGCGGTTGTCACATATAATTAGCGATATACCGTAATTTCGATGTCAAATACAGTACGTATTTCATTGTTTCGACTAGAGATGATAGAAGCGGTAGCGAATAGCAATGTATCGTTAATCTTTTTAACTGGTTCATTGAACTTGAAGCATCGGCGACGTTCGGAATGTTTGAACATTGAATATCCGAATTATTATAGTGCGTTGAAGCCGAGCCATTTCTTATATGCTTGACACGAAACATGTCGACCTCAGTCTGAAACTCCGTTCGAACGGTGCCACCGGCATTATCCCAACGTGCTGCAAAAAAGTGAAACCCAAAATAAAAAGTAAAATATAGACTGACAATAAAAAAAACCGAAAAAAATTTGCAAAGAGAGAAAAAATGAAAGAAAACGAAAAAAAAAATCTTAAGTCTGAGCTTCTTTTAAATAACGATTTTCTGATTACATCAATTAACGTATTTTACGTTAGTTAAATATTGAATGTCCAAAAATACCGAATCAGTCACAGTGGGGTTAATTTTCCATTTTGGAGGCGAAAATTCGTCGGACGCGACGGGTGGATGTATTAGCCCCTTGGCTCATGAGCCGTTCCCTTCACCCTTCGGCTCCCTTTGCCTATTTGCTCCCGCTCTTGGCCGCCGACATGGTTGTTTCTTTCCTACTCTTTTTGCGGGCTGGATGGCGCGTTCTCTCTCGCACACTCTGCTCGTCTCGCTCCCTTTTGCTTTCTATCGCGGTGCTCTGCGTGCTTTCCCGAAAATCCTCGCGATAAATTATGCCGTGGCGGGGAGAGGAGCGCGGGGGCTCGCGGGGGGCCCAGCGGGGCGGCGGCAGAGAGAGGAAATAAATGACCCAACCTACTCCAACCCCTGGCTCTTCTACGCCGGGCAACCAACCCCGAACGTCCCCCGTTTTGCCGTGCAGACTCGTGCACCAACCCGACGATCCCTACCCTTTCCCGTTTGCTCCTCTTTCTCCTGCGTCGTGTCGCCTCCCCGCCTGCCTACTTGTCCTCCTCGTTCGCAGTTTCCTCTGGCCTTCCTGCACCTCCTGCCGTCAACCTACAGTCTAACCAAAAGCGAGGAAAGTCAACTTTAAAATTATAATGGCACGCGCAATTTTGATAACCATTACCCGTTACCCGTTGCCCCCCACTGGCTCAACCCTCCTCCTTCGCGCGCCACTCCTTCCCCTCGTTTTCTTCCCTTTCCTCGCCACCACCTGCGCCTCTTCGCCTCTTACTCTTATTATTATTATTATTATTATTATTATTATTATCATCATCATCGTCATTATTATTATCATTGTTTTTATTATTATTAGATTTTGTTTTGTTTCAATATCTAGCTGCTTTTTTTTAATCATCATTTTTAGTCTCAAACCACGCAGCGATCGACCGAGTTCCTTTTCAAATTGCGCCTTTTTTTATAACGCGTTCAACAAAAATTGTCAACTTTTTCGTACGGTTGCCGATGCTGGCTATAGTCGCCGGGTCTTTAGGCGTGAGAATTAAGGTTTTCCAGGGATTAGAGGCATTGGCTGCCAAACGTCGATTTTCGGGTATCAACGCGCGAGAGATGATTGAGCATCGCCTTTTTGTTCACCGCTCTGAAGAAGTGATGCAACTTTTTTTCGGTTTGATCACAGCTGTGACGTAGGGCTTAGGCATTCAAGCATTAGATCGCGATAAATTTTAATGGTTATGAATAAAGGATCAAAAGATGAGTGAACAAATGTAATATTTCAATAAGGTTTTAAAACATGTTGTACGCATAATCAGAATCCTGATTTGATGGAGTTTGCGGTGTCAGATTTTTATGATAATCACCGTGTCAATAAATGTAATTTCATTAGCAAATTTTCGAATAAAATTAGAAAAATAGTGAGTTCTTTTATTTATAAAAATCCTTATTACAATACCACTTGCATCACAGTTTTTTTGTTTTGTTTTTTGTTTTTTTTCTTAGAAACCGATTCGATGAAATTTCATTTAGATTAGAAACAGAAGAAATTGGGACACCGTTACCAAAAAACGAAATACTATTCTTGAGTATGTCTCAAAAATAGACAAAGAAAAATCAGTAGTACAAATCCGAATATTGTCAGCCTAAAGACAGCTAAGCTTTAATAGAGATTAAAATAATCCTGTCGAATTCTTCGATTTTTCCTTCGTTTTTGTAAAGACAATTCTTAATTAGACAATATCCGCCTTGAAAGAAATATTTATAAAAACATTTCAGCGAGAACATTTGTAGATAGAACAATCGTAATCCAATGATAAAATTAATTCAGCGAAATTAATACCCCAAAATTTAGAACCACGATCTGCGCTTACTGATTTTTTTTTCAATAATCATCCTAACAACTACTTGGTAACTGAAAACACAACGAGCACAAATCCTTGATTCCGGGATCCATTATGCTGTGAATGTGTCAATAATGGATTCTGTCTAATGTGTTTTCGGTTACTATACGGAACCTGAGTAGTCTTAGTTATTAAAACACCGCAACGTTCGTGATGTGTATGTTTACGATCAGGATGATTCCTTGAATAATAATGATCAAATATCAATGAGCAAAAATTGGATGCTTTAATAGACGTTTCCATAATTATAATTATTTCATATTCGATTAATTTTTACTTACAAATAAATTTGTTATACTTTAATGGAAATTAATGTAAAGCAATTAATTGATTTAAAAATTAATTTGTCATTAAAAATTTAAATTCAAATTAACAAACTGAATTTTTCTTTTAATAATTAATAATCAAAAGTCTTTATTAAGCATTTTTTAAATAATAAAAAATATTACTAAGAATCAATGTTTTTTTCAATTTCGAAATCCGCGCTTATAACAGTTGTATACAGCTGTGCGGAATCGATATGAAATTTTCCACAATAACCATCAAATACTATGGGTGAAGATTTGTGATTAACGTTTCATGCTTGAAAAGTGCTGGTATATATTTTTCTTACGCAACAACCAAAGATCAAAATATTGAAAAAAAATAAGAATCAATTTTGTTTTATGAATTTTAGTGTTTTAAAAATTGTATTAGAAAGAATACATAGAATAAACAAACAAAGTTCACTGTAAATTATTCAATATTTTTTCAATGACGGCAGAATGAACGCAGTACATTATTCTAGTTCCACCGTCTGAGACATGAATGCTTGGTCGTTCATGTAAGTCTCTTAGATTCTCAATATGGCGGCCACTTCACCTTGAATTTGTACGAAATTATGATCATTGATACAATCATCTGAAGTCTAAAAAAATACATTCAAGAATTTTTAAATCATTTTAAATAATAATTTATTTAAATATATAATAATCAAATTTGAATGACAATTTCCATTATTTTGTGAATATTGTTTATATTCGTTTATTTCTCAAGCGATCTTAAATCTGCTGAACGTCTAAATTTGAAAAAAATATCAGAAACAAAATGAAATATTTTTTTTTGAATATGACATGAATTTTCTGATGTGATACATTGAATATTTCTTTTATTATTTTTACTAGCAAAATAAAAACATTCAAAATTATTCAACGTTGAAATTAAGTAAAGTTCTCACACCATAAAGATATGAACAGAACATTTCTTTTACTATAATATGAAAATATCCGAAATCTGCAAAAATATATGGGTGTTCTAAAATATTATCTACGCGTTTATCAACGTAAACAATTTCAATGAAATACCGAGAATTCTTTCGAAAACTAAACAAATAGTAAACAAAAATGGTTATGGTTACTTAATAATGGTTCGCCATTGTTTAAATTTTTTATTGTTACCCTAAATTATCTTCCCGTACGGAAATGGACATATCAACGTAGCATCATCATTCTTACAACGGAGATCCACCAATATTCTACCGAATATCCACGTCTCCCAAAAATCCACCAAGAAGCTACGTTGCTGCGACGAGTACGTTACCGTACGGGTTGTTTTTGTTTCTATTTACTATGTGAATTTGAAATATTTTCAAAAATTTTTTGATAAACAATATGTGAATCGAAGCATTATTATGACGTTTCGAAAATAAATTTATTTATAAATTCATGTTTCCATAAAAAAAAATAATTTGTCATTATCAAATTATTCTTTTCGTTGCTGGTACTATAAATTCTAAAAAATAGTCTTTGAATTATGAAAGAACGAATGTAATATAAAATAGTTGTTTTTTTTTGTTTTATTGATTTCATGTTGAGATGAAAAAAAATATTTAATAGAATTTTCAACATTATTAATTCATATCAGTAATTGTATAATGAAAATTACAATAATTAATGGAATTTGCTGAATTTTATTTGTATGTAAAGATCCAAATCGACTATCATTGATGAGCAATAACCACAGAATCGAAGAACGGAAATAGAGATAAATAAAATAACAGACCAATATATGAAAATACTTCATCTAATCGTGATGTCGATATAATATATTCATTTCAGCATCTTTTCATTATTAATGTCCTTGTCTAAGTATCTAAAGCATCACTCTGAAGAACAATACAAATATCCAACGTTTCCTTTTCACGTCGTGTACTAATTAAAATTCAAACATGCGATATTCGATTATGATTAATTTGTTGATCTATTAATTCGTGTTGCAATAATCAATGCGCTTTCTCGAATTCAATGAAACGAAATTGTTTCGCGTGGTCAAAATATTTCGAACAAGCATTCGAGTATCCAACAAAAAAAAAAAAAAAAAAAAAAAAACGACACAAGAAATAAATAAAAAAAACTAGCTCGTAGTACAAACTTTAATAGTGTCGTTTTGTTCTCCAATGATAAAATTTTAATTCATTTTTGATTCACTTTACAAAGCAAAAATTATTTCTACTATTTTTTTTCTATTTTTTGTCTACCGATTTATCTTTTTTGCACATTTTTTTATGTTGATTCTTATTCTATTGTGTTCTTTTTGATGGCCAAGATAAAACAAAAATGGACGCTGCATCCAAACAAGGCGCCAAACAACATGTCTAATGCAGACTAAAGTCTTGTAATGATTGCAGTTATTGTTGACGCTCGTTGCAGCATTTAATAAATACATTATACACTGACTCTCGTTGAAAAGCAATTAAAAGTAATCATTTGTTGGAGGTGGAAAAGTCAATGTTAGAGTTAGAGGTAGAAAAACATTGGAAGTAGAAACTGAAAAGTTAGACCAGCGAATACAAGGACGAGGGAGGAAAGTTCACGAACTGTAAGGGATGAGGCATAATTGCAAAAAGGCGCAAGGAGTTTCGCTCAATACTGAACCTGCAGCGCAAGCGCCTTCATTTTGTTTTTCCTACACTCTGCCCGCGCGTCGATTTTGTTTTTCAAACATGGCTGCGGTATTGTCGGTATGCGTATCCTGGGATACACCAAATCTACTGTACCGACGCGTTCAGAAATCGCGTGCAAAAATGACCGCTGTATGGCGCTGTAAGGATTAAGTATGCGCCAGGATCTGATGAAAAATATATAATGACCTGCGTGCGTGAGACCAAAATAACGTACAAATTGCTAAAGCATAATTGTCCAAGATTGTACCCTCGTTCCAGAGCATTAGACAGGGCTCATTATAATCATCAGTGAAAATGATTTTATTTCGATGATTATATTTTTTCCCCTAAAACTCAGGAGTAAACAATTTATGCAATTTCACCGTAAAAAACGTATATTTATAGCAAAATTAGGAAAACATTAAAATATTTTTTTGAATTTTGTCTGATTCATCAAATTGTGTGCATTGAAACGTTATAAAACTTTTCATTAATTTTTTAAATGAAATTTCAACCAATTCAAATTTTGTTCAATTCAAAAAATACAAAGAAGAAAAGGGAGTCGGCGTAAACGAAATTGTAAATGAAAAATTAAATATATTTTTAATCGAAATCCAATAAATAAAAACGAAAGAACTGACCTATTGTTATATTAAACTCACCGGAGTTGTTTTACTTATTGACAAACAAAAATCATGTGTAGTACTTTATTTATTCGTCAGATTTGTTTTTTATTTTTTATTACCGTTGAGAACTTTTTATGCTGTTCAAATTTTTTGAAAATTATTTTTATTGCTTTACATGAAATAAAACATGTTTTATGTTAAAAAAATGTCCGTGAAATTAATAAAAATTGAATTCATTCAGCGTTACTTTAAAGTTATATTTGTTCAGGTTTGCACCTTTTATAGAAAAAATTCAACTCATTTTCCAAACATACACCTTAACGAGAATCGTTATATGCTGATGGTTGGACTGCAATCATGCTATCGTGTAGAAGCATGTACTCCCATGTATGTCAACAATCAAATGGTCATCATCGAAGATATCGAATTAAGAATGTTTGTTCATCCAAAATTAAAACAAAATGATAATAAAAAAAGTCAACAATCAATCTGCATATATTTGGAAATGTAAAATCTACATATCTACATGATATTAGAACATAAATATTAGGTGTTGAAAACATATTGCATATATTCTGCGTAAATGTATGTTTCATTTAAGTTAAATGATTTTGACGAAATCATTGAACGTTTTTCAAATAATTATACAAATATATGAATAGATTTGATAAAGTTACCCGGTTTGAATGAATTAATTTTAGTTGAATCGTTAAATATTTACCAACTCCAATGAAACAATTCAATGAAGTGATTTTGACCGAATGATGCGTAATGATATAATTTGGATTTTAAATAAACTCGAATATTCATAATGACTGTATGTATTCATACATCCAAAGTTATAATGTCGTTATTATATATGAGTATAAATCAAAAACTACATCATGAACTAATTATTATAAAAGTTGACTGAGTAAACAAAATGACGTTGAGACTGTATATCTCTGATTTTCCAGCTTGATTATATTTCTATCACACAAATAATTTTTCCAAATAGGATTCGAAGCAAATAAGAAATAAATATTTTTACAGAGCTGAATCAGATTTTTAATTAAAATAATCAACCAAACAAGATTGTTTGGATTACCGTTGATAAATTAAATATTTTAAAAAATGATGAAATAGTTTTTAAGTCTTACAGCGTTGAACTAACAATAATGTAACAAATGTCAAAATTGGAGCGAACAATATTTTTAACGTCAATTAAATAATTGCATCTGACATATGACCACATGAAATATTTCAGTTTAACAATTTTACACGACGTAAAATTAATTAAATAATGTAAAGTCATAAATAAATGTATGTTTTGTCATTTTTTAATCGCTGAGCTGTTACGAGATATATTAAGCTTGTCTATTAGGTATTCAAATATTAAAAATAATTCAGTTAGTTGAAGACGTCTGCAAGCAGAAATATGTAATTGAAATTTCATGTCTTCCAAATGAAAAATGGTCCGACATCGTGAATAATTCCAGGGCTAAATGAAGTCTAAGAAGCGAGTATTGACATTTGGATATTTGCATATTGTTGTGCCTTCATTTCGTATTATGATAGCACCTTAATGTTCCAGCCAAGCAATTCGGCACAATGGTATGTATGAAAATCTCCCCACCATCATATATGCTCAGCTTCCCTCTTGTAACGCTATTTGGCTCTTTCATAGAAAATGGTGGGGAGCTCCTGTATTAGATGGCTGTTAGAAAAGGTTAGATGAAACTTTAGATAACGTTCAGGGTGAGTCAGCGAAGCTTCGAGATTAACGATTCCTCTGACTAAAGCGGTGATGAAATTTTAATTAAATATATTTAAAAAATGATTTTTCTTTTTTCATGAAATTTATTTATCATAAATTTTCAATCAACAAATGAAAAATTCAAAAAAATTGTACGAATAAAAAATAAAAGTGATTTCAAAGTACTTGCAAATTTTCGATGCACAGTTCGTCTGATAGGTTTTTCATATTGGATTTAAGTAAATCTTCAAAAGATTTAAAGATAAATAAAGAATTCAAATGAATGATTTTATTTCGATTTTAAATTACGAATAAGTTGCTTATTCATTTTGACAGTCTAATTTGGTATGATATTTTTTTAATTCAACGTTTAAAATGATTCAAAGAATTTTTAATCAAAAGTTTGTGAATCCTAATTACGTTTACAACTGCAATTGAAATATTTATGTGCATTTACGATAGAATTTTTTTTAAAATCATCATTTTCGACATGAACGTTTCTTTTCAAACAGCCCCATCAAAATAAAATATTTTATTTCCACTCTGTGTCAATGAACTTTGCGTTTGTTTTGAAAAGCAAGGGTTATTGTACTCTTGAAAGGTTATGCGGAAGCTTATACTGGTACAAAATTTACCCTATTTATGTACATTATACGAACATACTCCTTTTAACGACGTAATTCGTTTAGACCTACACGTCTCATTTTTGGGCAGACGGTCCTAACGGCGTACCTTTTTATCCGTTATTATACAGCATCGCTTCAAATGTTTCCTTCAAGTTGATTTTTTTCATCTTGTGGCTATAACGAATGGACCAAATCTCTTTTAAGATGCACCCTTGAGAAAAAAAAAACCAGTTCTTCCTTGTCTTGTTTTCCGTCATGTGCAGCAGAAACTGGTCATCTCACTGGACCTTCTTTTGACCGATGCAAATGAATCTGGAAAAATACGAACGACTCGTGGTCCAGTTTTTGATGCAGAACTTGATATACCGGTGTGGACCCCACCTGGACCGCGGACCCCCAGCTAGACCCCCAGCCGTTATTCAAGTATCTGGTTTATTTTACGTCTTTTGATATTTAGATGCAGCATCGTGGCTCCGAACTTTATAGGGACGCTGTGAAAGCGCGTTTCATTTAGTCTTGAAAAATGCTCGAACAAAGTCAGAGGATCTGGCGAATTGAGCATTTGGCGATCCGAGTTCGTGGCTGCCGAGTGACAGCATTTTAAAGTTGACGTTGATTTTCTAAAGAACGTTCCCGTGCGATGAATCGTGGGCGTTATAGATGACATGTGCTGTGTGTAAGTTTGACCTTAAATGAAAATTTTTTTTATACATCAAATTTCATTCTTGCAAGTGTGGTTGGTTGTGGTCAAAACAAAATAAAATCATGATTAAATTTAATGAAAATTTACTAAATTATTTTTTGTATTTTTTTTGTATTTATTATAATCATTAGGTTGTGATATGAAAGTTTTTTTTGTAAAATCCGAGTGTAATCGTAAAATTAAAATAAACTTCTGTGTCAGTTCCGATCAGGTGTATAAAATCGCACCTTCAAATGACACCAAAGTAAAATAATTCGTATCTGGATGCGACGATCTTGGGTGAAAGTAAACCGTGACTCTAAATAAAATTAGAATAAATCAAGTTGCAAACCAACATTTTACTTCTCATTTCGTGGCACCTGTGGTTAAACGATTAAAATAAATGAGTGACTAACGCTTACCTTAAATTAGCAAAGCAGTCGTGGTTTTCCTTTTCCACTTACAAATTAGAAATGAGCTCTATATTTTATGAATCAAGTCTTCAATTTAAAGATCAGCTGAATCAGTTATGAAAAATGAAACAAAACAAACGACAAACGGTTATACTTTAATATAATTTAATATTAGTAAAAAAATTGCATCATGAATTTATGAAATAAAAGGTGCATTTTAAAGAACAATTTCAAGATACATATTGAAATACAATATTGATATTTCAAGAAGACGTCAATCACTTCATTCACTTCTATAAAAAAAAACGAGTTTAATGAACAGTTATACAAGATGAACGAGTTTATTCGAGATCATCTTTGAAGTCAATTCAATATAGAGCAGAGTTTATTCAGTTAAATATTGATTCATTACTTAACGAAGAAAACTGAGCAAAAAAAGGAAACGAGTTGAGGTTTTTTGTTTGCGTGATTCGTGATTGTTCCGTTTTAATGCCCTATAACGTTGAGATAAAAATATGAAAAAAAAAAGTAAACGAGAACATCGATAAGCCAGATGCACCTTAGAAATAAAAGAAAAATAAATTGAAACTCGCATCGTGACATCGATCATTCTTTTGCTTAAATCAGCCAACCGCAAAATTTCTCATACCTACGAACTTATTTTAACACATCTACAAGAATTTCTATGTAAATTTTCACGATTGATTTTAGTGGTGCATTTTTTATGCACTTGATAATTTATAGCATTTCTATTGTCGGATGCGAGCCAATGTTCCAATTCATTTTGGATTCGTGTTTTATTAGTTATTATTATTAAGTCACACAGACGAAGACGAGACCTCTCGCAAAATCGACTATAAAATATATATTTGCTTATTTCATATACTTATTATAAAAATTGACACGAGAGTCAATTATAAAATGACAAAAACTTAACGATTCTTTTCTTTTTCGTATACGTAAATACATTGGCTTATTAATTGAACCAATTTTCTTTTAATATTTGATGCAGCTCTGTGAATTTCGTTTTTTATTTATAAAACACGTCTACATTATATTTTTGGTGTATTTTCCTTTTTAATAATATTGGAATGAAGCGCAGAAGTAGCGTCTCGATATTTTAGCGAATCGCCTTAACCTGATATTAGTCAACGTCTGTATTTCTGCCATGTTTAACATTCAACGTTAAGCCTCGGCAGTGGGAGTGTGCAAAACTGCAAGGAAGGGGAACCAACCCTCGTTCTCGGCACTTAGTTTCATTTCGGTACGGTTTTGGGCGGTCTGACCAATAGAGGGTTAATTAGAATCTACCGTAGCTCCGTCGAGGAAAAATCTCTTAGATAAGAACGCAATAAACAATTCAATTTAATAAAACAAGACAAAAATCAAAGAAGAATTTCAAGTTTTTTACATTTAAATTTATATAAAGCATGAAAAATAGTGATTAACTTTCTATTTTGATTGTCAGGTAAATTATATGATCATAATTAAAATAATTTTTCTCTATTTATGTGAATCATTATTAAAGTAGTGTGAGTAAAAACATAGACGCAGAAAATGAATTTGTTTTTTTCTGAATGATTATGTTTTTATGATACAAAAAAATTGGATTAAAAAATATGCGAACCGAAGATTAAAGATCAATTGTATATGTATTTCAAATTATTAAAAATAGTCTTGACACAGTTATTTGATTGCTCTGATTATTAGTTATCAAAATTGGCAGTTAATAAAATAAAAAAAGATTCATTCGAATTTGAATATGAAGCAAAAATAGCATGCATTTTGATAAAAGTCTCTCTCGGTAAATATAAAAAGCGTTTTCTGTAAAGTCTGAATAATTCGACTCTCAGATTCCATCGAATTGTTTTGAAATCAGAAACATACTTTCTGTGATGGTTTATACTGTTGTTCACGATTTGTTATCCAACTTTTTATTTCTTCATCAGTTAATTTCGTTAGTTGGTCAATTCACTTCATTTAGTGATCGATTTTCCAATCAGACGCTTTTATAAGATTCATTTACCACTTGGCTTAATTTTTCACTCATTTTCTAACATCAACTGAGACGACAATAACAGATGACAAATCATAATCAATTAAATTCTAGAAGCAGTTTATCTCAGGTCATATTCTTTAATATGAAATTCATCGTCGAAGAATCCAATAAAATTGGCATAGCTGATGCGACAAAGAGAGAAAACAGGGCAGAAAGGAGATAAAAATGAAAACAAAAACTAAAATAAAAAAAAAGAGAGAAGAGAATCGGTGGCGTATTTAATCAGCGATAAATCAGCGACAGAGCCAACCGAGCGAGCCCAATTGTCTTACAATATCTCACCGACAATAAATACGTCAGGAATCAGTGGATAGGATCAATCGGGTCGCTTTGTTGCGGCCGTAAAACAGAATAGAAAATGCATATTCGCGATGAATCGCGCGAGCCGGAACGGCGCTTAATCTAATAGCGCTGCTCGATAATCCAATAAGGCCGAAGATGGATCGAAGCGCGAGAGTGGCATCTAAGCAAAAGAAGCGAGCTATATAATACGGGGCTGAGGATGCCCGCACAGGGCGCGACGAAACGAGAACGCAGAGAGACGTGGGGGGTGGTCAACGGAGAAAGAGCGCGAGACAAGGAAAGAGAGGCAGCCTTGCAGCAGCGACCTCTCGCTCGCTCCTACTTCTCATTCGTCCGAATCTCTTTCTCTTTCGGCCGCAACCCTTGCATCTACGCTCTCTTTCGCTCTCCCTCGGTCCACAGGATACTCATACGGACGGACACTTCCTAGCTCCAGTTGCCCCTACTGAGCCGCTGATATTCGTTGGGTGTGCGGCTCGGTCGCGGCCATGTTGCCAGAATTGCCACTACCTACCCCTTTCTCCTCTTAATACTACCCCTGCCCTCATCTAGTCCTGCCAGGTCTGCTATGTAAATGCGAACCAGCTCCAAACCACTTCTCTTCTCCTCCCCAGTGACGACGACCCACGGACTCTCTTGAACTCCGGCGGCCACCCCCCGCGAACTACCTCCAACTAACAACCCCTAAATCTAAGTCCGACGACCGGTACAGTCCACGTCGAAAATATGTTTAGATTGTATCGCAGCGAATGGTGGCTATACGCGTCACCTCGACCCAGCCGACCGAAATCACGTTTGCATTGCCACACGCCCGAATATATAAGAATTCCACAACTGCGACATTAGGTTTTTGTTCGTTTTATGCGTAGCTAAAAAATCCGATTAGACGAGCCCAAGTTCCACGCCAGAAAGAGGAGAGTTGAATGAATGGCGTTTTCGAGGATATTTTTCATCCCAAACAATGCTGCATTTTCTTCACTCGCTGCTATTACAGTTAATGACCCGAGGTTTTCGTTGATTACTAGAGGGGTTCCAAATTGCTCGCCTTGCTTTGCGTCAAAGAAGAAGGATTCAATA
Source organism: Trissolcus basalis (assembly GCA_025266255.1). Classification (NCBI taxonomy): domain Eukaryota; kingdom Metazoa; phylum Arthropoda; class Insecta; order Hymenoptera; family Scelionidae; genus Trissolcus; species Trissolcus basalis. Next base: position 14,655 of record JAAMPD010002330.1, read on the forward strand.
TTCCTTCGTATTTATACGCTTTGCGATTAAAGATCCTGTAATTTATAACGATGTTATTCGGTTGAAAGGATTATATACTTCACACCAAACGTGGTTATTATTTCAAGATATCAAATCGAAAACCAGTTACGACCAGTTTTTATCGGGTTGTATATATTTTTTTAAATCTTCTTTTTTTTTCACAGATTTCTGTGTGTATTTCGATAAGTTACGTCATTTTCAACAGGCCGCTTTTGGCTTGAAGAAGTAATGCTCGATAACGTTTATTCCGATATTCGATAGCGACCGCTTTATTACGTTTCATCGGCGCGACCGCTCGCGCGAGAAAAGTAAATTAAGGAGCAAAAGTCGATCAATCTTCCGCTGGTCTTTGTAACACGATTCAAGGTTGATTTCGGCGTTTCAGGGGAGAAAGCTCGGGATTTATTTTGTTTGATGAATACGCAAGGCCAGAGTTTTTACTTTTATTGCTGAAAATTGCATTCTTAAATTCAATTAAAGCTTTTTTACGAAAAAAAACAAAAAAAAAAACAAACTTGTCGAAGTTTTCTTTTTCGTTTCAATTTGTTTGATATGCGAATGAACGATTCGTGTGTCAACGATGAAAATTATCATTTCATAAAATTTGAAACAAAAATTCGAGTTAAAAACCTTTTTTTTTCTTTCACGTCAAAAATTAAAACGAAAAGAATAAATAAAAAATGAATAAAACATCAAAGCAATGAAATTTTACATTATCATGAAGCTCTTGTAATATGGCTTGTTAAGCTATTGAAAATCAAATCGATGTGCTTTTATTGAATAAAAAAGAAACATCGGAAAAAAACAAAAAAAACATTTATAAAATATAATTGAGAGATGAACAGAAAAATATTTATTTGTATAACTTGTTGTTGAAGATTTGTTTGATTTAATGTTATATTCGTAAAAAAC
>JAAMPD010002331.1:0-15581 GCA_025266255.1 Trissolcus basalis
AGGTTAACGTTTTTTTATTTTTTTTTTTTTTTTTTTTTTTATCTAAAAAGCACTTTTTCCCCCCCAAAGGCTATGTCATGGACATGGGCGGAATAGCATCTGATCAACTCCCATTGAAACAGTGGTAAAAAATAAAAATTACTCTTCAATTACATCCAATCAAATTCATTCATAGTTTACAAAAATAATATTTATATATATACAATTATTCATTATATAGCTCACTTAAGAATATAACTTATACTATACCACTCATCAATATTGTACACAAATTCTCTTTCAATCAAAAACATTATAATGCCGCAATGCTTTCCAAACATAATTGACAACTTTTATTCCAGTACTTAATAGGAGAAAAAAAAAGTATTATTTGAAAAATAAAGAAACAAATATTTACTGTGGTTTCACATTCTCATTCATAAATAAATAACAAACAAACATATCATTTTGTTTACTATTAGGCACAATTTAATACTGATTATTATTCATAATCTCAACATAGATCGAATTTAAATTAAAATTTATCTCGTTAAATAAAAATTACTTAATTCGTTATAAACTAGAAATCATTAGACTATTGTTTGAAGTAAGTATTATACAAAGAATATACCGATGATGAACAAAATTATGCTAACAAAAAAAAATTGTAAATTTAAACAGCGATTCATGAGGAACTATTTTCAACATAATACTGATTTCAAGATAAATGGAGGGGAAGAAAGGCGGAGGAGAAGAACGATACAAGATTGTACAAATTATATAAATACTCAAGTGAAATTGGAATTGTCAAAAAATGATGATCAATAATAATGAAATGAGTTGACATTGAGTAATATAGTTACATTATTAAAAATATACGTTCTCTCGCTGTATTATTATGTATAAAAAAGAAATAACAATTTCATCTTAAACATTAATCACGAAACAATAATCGTCGCCAGTTTGTTGATAATGTCTTACTCATCATCTTCAGATATACAACTATCTAATTTTACGACTTGGAGTAATTTTAAAATGATTGCATTAATAATCTTGCATTTTCATATAAATGATTAAATATGACAAAGAAATGTCAAAATATGAAATTGTTTTTTAAATATAAAAATGCCCGATATTTAGCAAATTAAAATGGTATAATGAAAAAAATATCCAAAGCGATAAAATGATGTAAAAAAGCAAGTTTGTTGATGTTGACTAAATATGGTTTGAATTTTTTTGTGATTAAATAATAATGAAAAAAATTGTCACATGAATGTTGTACATTTATATAACTTGTTGCACCATATACCTGTAGCTCGCTTTGTATAAAAAAGAGATTGCTGCTTCTTGTTAAATAGCTGTATGGCCATCATTAATTAGCCGAATATCTACTACTGCTGTACATATATAACCCGCACGATATTAAGCCAATGAGAAATGGTAATAATTAAATAATAATAATAATAATAATAATAATAATACTGAGTAGGGTGAAAAAGAGTTAAAATGATGAGTTCCTAATGAGGTTAGACAATTTGTCTAATTGCCAAACTTTCGCGAAATGTTGGAATCAAAAAATTTCAACATTTGCGAATTTATCTGAAAAATAATCCAAGCTCATTTTTACCCTGCTTGACCCTATATTATTTGACGAACGATCTCACTGTCATGCAGTCATTAGCAATAATTTTATCAATAATAATATATTGTTTAAATTGCAATAAGCTACCATTTGATTTGAAAATGTTAATTAGATGAATAGTATTAAGTTGTACAAAATTGTTGACAAAATCTAAGATACAAGACAGTGAACCTATGATAAAAAGATTTAAATGAAAGAGATAGAGATAGAAAGAGAATGTTTGATTAAGAAGTGGAAACAAGTTGTTTAGATGACAAGTTCGGGCGAACTTTCCCTACCTTCGTCATCACTGGAGTAACTGTCATATGTTATTACATTAGTTACACGATGACCATCGGTGCTTTTGCTTCGCACTTGTGGATCACGTTTGACACAGAGCCTACGCGAATTCCGAATGACATCAGACTTTGTCAAATTGTCTTGCTCGTAATAATTGGTAAGATCGTTTTGAATTGCAGATCCACTCGAAGTACTTGATGGCTTCCTAGTTAATGGCGATTGGAGCATTCGTTGTTTCCATTCTAACAATCTTTTCATTGACTCTTCCCTCTGCGTAGAAGAATACAAGAAATAAATATTCATTGATAAATTGAATACACGCGTCTGATTGAAATATGTTACGCATAAAAAATAATAAAATACCTTGCGCTCTCCTTCGCACAATCCAGTATTATTTTCCTGATTGTCATAAATGGAACGGGTTGGAAACCTAGCTGAAGCGGATCTAGTGAACCACTGGTCTTGACATCTTCTATTTGATGGATGCCTCGTTTGTCCTTTCAGCTTGTTATTGCAATTGTAACGCACATCTTGGAATTCTCGCGAAACTCTCAGAGGTAGATGGTTCACGCCTTCATTGACCATTTCTTGATCAATAACCTGGTGATTTCGTTCTCTCAATGACCTTCTCATGCTTACACTATCTCTGTTAAACCTGACATTCAACACAAGAAAAACGTATCATCCATTGCTGTTTACTCATCATTTATAATACACATACCTATGATTCTTCTGAGATGGCTTTGATAAACATTGATGAGACTGTTTACAATTTTGTTTCGTTGCTAAAACAGAATATTTCATATCGTCGCACACATCTTGGCACGAAGCCTCGTTCATCTGCTGTTGACTTTGACTTTGAGGTGATTGATGTAAGTATGCAGCTCTTTGTCTCATCTGTGCTGCATAGCTGAAATTTTACACACCATTTTACCAATTTGCGCTTATTATCATCGTTGATTGAACGAAAAAAAATTAATATATATATATATATATACATATAACGTTATACTCACTATTCTTCAGAATAAAAATAATTATCGTTTGTAGGAACATCGCGTGGATTAGCTATGTCAATGCTTGATTTAGGTCTCTGTGGAGGATTTCTTGTTTTCATTGTCAGTTCAAAATTATCAGGCTGATTAGTTGAAAAATTGTTTTGACATCTTTTCAAAACTTGATGCTCTAAAATGTCAGCACTGTAAGGCCTCGGTACTGGCTCGACACCACCACTTGTTTTTATTGGTACTGAAAAATAAATCAAATTTTCAAGTTTCACACACACTATTTTGACGAATAAATAATATTAAATTAAAACTTACTGTTGTTTTGTTGAAAACGATCGACAGAAACATCCATTTTTTTATCGTCATTTAAATGAGATGTTGCCGCATAAACGTCTTCATAATCTTGATCTCTATCTTTGTCAATATTCGTAGACTTACTGTTGTCATTACTATGATTATTATTGTTGTTGTTACTATTAGTACTATTATTATTATTATTATTATTATTACTGTTGCGGCCGTAAGTATCTGGGGTCCTTCTCTCAGGAAGTTGAGATGAGGCATAATAATTGAAGCTACCTAACCTGTCTACCCTCAACATTTGTTGCACCGATCTAGAATCATACATTTCATCGGTTGACGGTTTAAATGGTATTTTATCCTTCATTTTGTACCATGCATTGTTGTAATTGATATCCATAGGATTCGAAGAATAGCACATTGCATCATTGGCTAGTATAGGTTTTCTCTTATTTGTTGAAGCATTTGCATAAATAGGATGGCCAATTGTATTGGCTGATAATGAGTTGACATCATGCTGATAACAATGCTGATGCGTATAAATATTATCCATGTTGTATTGTTTATCATTTTGATATTGTCTCGTGATCTGAGGCACTGCGCTCGGGTTACATTGTGTTTTTGATATAGGTAATCCATAATTTGAAATACTAAATGCTTTTTGTTCATCATTTGGATGGCAATAATAATTAGGGAATTGGTTGTTTTTTAGGTACGTTTGGTAATTAGTTTCCAAAGCTTTGGGTAATTTACTAGACGTCAAGCTGGATTCATTCCTATTTTGAAAACCATGAAAACCTGAATCACTATCGTCTTCGCTTTGATTCGCAGACGCTTTATTTTGAACATTCACTTGATTTATATTATTCGCTGCTTCTCTGAAACATTAATTATTATTATTATTATTATATTTGATAATCAGGCGAATATTTCAATCATTTTGCAACGAGACAAAATTGTCACTCACGGATTGGGATCTTGTAAAAGCGAAGCCAAAGTTAAAACATTAATCCATTGATTCATGCTTTCCCGCGAATCTGCAGCAAAATGGTATGTTCTCATATTTGCATGTTCAGCTTTGAAAGCAAATTTTTTATTAATTTTTTCATCAGCGGTGCATATTGTTATTGTATAAGATGGCAGTAAAATGGAACCTAACAGCTTTTCTTCTTCGGGACCTGACGTTTATTATAATCATACAATTGGCATCATTTGATTATCGAATATTTTATTTCTATCTATTTTTGAATTAATATTATTATACCTTTGTAATAGAAAAGACAATATTCGCATAAAACGAACCATCGTTTTTTCCACAACATAAGGCCTTCTGAACCTTGCTTTTGCAACCATCCTTGATGTGTTACTGGAGCTGATAAGGCTCTTTTTGCTGCTGGAGATCGCAAATTCTGCGCCCCATTTCGCCGAATGCGTATCACTGACGACACTTGATCTAAATTATTTTTATTATTACAAACTTGATTGCTTCCAAATCCGCTCGTTGTTGTTTCAACAGTCTAAACAAATAAACGTTATTTATACAACGATATACGTGTATATATATATATCATAGACTAATAGTATTAATCCATTAATCTAACCTTTTTTCGATCCATTACCATTCAGTCTGTTATATTACTTTCGAATCCCGTGTATCCTAAAACAAGAATATTTCAATTTTTGACATTTCCAAAACAAATTGGAAATATACCTAAAACGAAGTTAACACAAATAACCATAACAGGAATTATATTACAATTATTATTTTGTTAAATAGTTTTTAAAAAGCTTATTCTGATGACTTGCCTTGAAATTAATCATTTGTTAATTTGATTCATGTATATCCACCAATGGTGCTTGTATCAGTTGTTGAGAAATAAAAATATATATATTTGTAATTAATAATAAAAGTGTATGCAAAATATAGTTATAATATAAGATATTTGAAAGAATATAAAAAAGAATGAACTTGAAAGGAGCAAGCGAGCAAACGAGAGAGAAAGAGAGGGGGAGGGAGGGAAAGGCGCATTGGTATAGTAGAGGGTACACTGTATTTGCTTCATTAAATTCCTCAGATGATTCATGTGATATTTAGCTATTTGTAGCTGGAAATTGGACTCGATCAATTAGCATTTCAAATGAAATGTCTTATTTAGTTATATGTAGTCATTGACTCTTGATTTATTTTGTACTCACTTGGACAAGTGAACCATTGAAAAGCTTGTATAAAATTGGTTTTTCGTAGACAACAAATTGCGAATCACAGTGCAGGACGTCAAGATGCACTAAGTGTAATAAGGTAGGGACGATTAAATTAAATATCTTTTGCGTCGCGTTGGCCGGAAATTGATTTTCAACCTGTCTGATGGCGCACCTGTGAATGTACGATTGCAAGTCGACGATTGTCGAACCGATACTGAAGAAGATGCGAGCGGGGCGACAGGTTAGCTGAGATCGGCATAGCTAGAGAGAAAGAGAGCAATGCTTATAGAAAGTCAGAAAGAAAGAGTATATACATATATACCTATATAGAGAAAGAAAAAGAAGCAAACAGACAGACAAGGAGGTCAGGTAAATTCCCTACCATCATGCTCATAAATTGCTTCCACCGTTGCTTGCAATCCTTGATGCTGCTATACAGCATCCAGTTTTACTAAAACAGCTTGTCAAATCTTGTTCCTTCCATTATATAAAATATCTCTTCAATTTTTACAACAAACACATACATTTTTTTCTTTCTTTTTAAACTGATGGTCAAACCTTTTTTTACTCATAATACTTCAGGGTTTATAACTATTTTGCACTTTGAATAATTTTCATTTTTTTTTTTTTTTTTTTTCTGAGTTATCACATTTTTCATCCGGCAATGTTTCGAGTTACCTATGTGAGGATACTACTTAAAAATAAACATGTTAAATTGTCTATTGCAAAGTGACGTAGAAATAATTATTATTATTCGCTTATAAGCAAAGAGAACTGCGATATATAGAACCAATAAAGATTTGAGTTAAATTTATTCAACATTTTCAGATTCAAAGTAAATCTCCAAAAGTTTGTCTTTGAAAAATATAATATTATATTTCTTAGTATAGCTATGAAAATATTAATAATTATATTCCATTCAAAACACCGAAAACTATGAAATAATTTATAATGAAATGTAAACAAAAATTGCAGCCCTAATGTAGAGTGGAAGCTGGAAGGAAGAGAGAGGTTCAACTATATATATATATATATATGTATCCATCATATATATAGCCATTAAAGTGTATATCTGATGCAAATAGAATGTTGATACTTGTTTATATAAAGTCATAAAATTAGTGATCAAATTGTTGATTCGAAAACTAATCTTACAAAGTAATTAATTATTATTATATTCAAATTTAATTCGAAAAAATAAAAGTAACAAACCGAGTGAACTTAGTGCCACGGCTACTAAACGACACACAATAAACAAATGCCTACACAGCAGTGAGAGGTTATGTTCAGAATCAAATGATGAATTTGATAATATAAAAAAACGTCAATGCAATTAACTTGGAACTCATGTAAGAAATAAGTACTTACTTGTTTTGAGAATGTTGGTCATTCATCAACAAAATGTTTGTGTGGTTACAAAAAAATATAGCTATCTCTGTCTTTCTCTGTTCGCTTGTTTCGTTTATTGAATATATCATGACTTTTATGTTGGCAGCCTGTTTTCTCATATTCTCCTTCTCTCTCTCTCGTTATATTACTCAAAGTGTTGACTCGGCAGATCACAACTGACAACACGACGTCAAAAATGGCAGATCAAGGGCCCAGTAAGATCGAAATTGAGCAAGTTTTCAAAAAACTTCGCGCAATTCCTACTAACAAGGTAAAAAAATAGATACATTTGTCATGTGTTTCAATAAGTTCAGTGAATAATAACAGTTTTAGCCTGTTTATTTTTTCATTCAACTGAAACAGTAATGTTCCAACCTCTAATTGGTATACATCAGTTTGTCGTTGATGATTTACGTCAGGCGTTTATAAGTAATTAATGATTGAAGAAAGCAAATAATAAACAATAAACTAGTTGATTGAAAAAAGTTTAGAGTTGATATAAAAGAAATAACGTGATAATTTGTATAATAATTTGTTACATATGTTAGTATCAATATAATTAATGAGAATTTTTACAGGCTTGCTTTGATTGTAATGCAAAAAACCCAGCATGGTCCAGCGTAACTTATGGGGTGTTTCTTTGTATTGACTGTTCAGCTGTACATCGTAACTTGGGAGTTCATTTGACATTTGTAAGATCCACACAACTCGACACCAATTGGACATGGCTTCAACTCAGAAATATGCAACTCGGCGGCAACGCGAATGCGGTAACTTATTTACATCCATCCCATAATATAATATAAATAATCATGGCAAACACGATTCAAATATAAACAACAATCTCATGAACCATATAATGTTTATATCTCTCTATGTAACTAGTTGCATGCACTAACTTACAGTATTGTTATAATAATTCGTTTTTTATTTCAGCGAAAATATTTTGCTCAACATAACATTAATTCGTCTATGAATGCACAACAAAAGTACACATCACGAGCTGCCATGCAGTACAAGGAAAAATTGTCGCAGCTGTCAACCCAGGCAATGAATCAATATGGAACCAAGGTACAAAATATTCTTTATCAATTTCATTTGAATCTAAATCTCTTACATTTTTTATTGATAATATAATAATAATAATTATTATTATTATTATTATTATCCCTCAAATGATCGTACAAGTCTTGTTTTTACTTTTAGTAGAATGTACGGTCAGTTGAGGGTTATTAATTTATTATTACAATTATATGATATAATAATAATTATAAATCAGTGTCTTTCTTGTAAACGATGACACAATTGTAATTATAGGTTTTAATTCTTCCTCTTTCTCAAAGCAAATCTTTGGTGAGCTATAGTTATGTTTTTTGCTTGTGTGATTGAAAACATTATTTAGTACATCATTCTTTTGTTGTGTTTTTTATTATGCACGAAAATAACTTAGATCATATAACGTAACTAGCACATTCCAAACTAAAATAATCTCGATAATAACAAGCATAATCTCAAAAACAATCAAATAATAAGATATATGAATTCCGTGATCACAACAAAAGATGGGGAAAAAGCGTTAGTAACATTAGAAGAAATGAATGAAATGAAATTGTATTGCAGCTGCATATTGATGAAACGCACGATATTGACATCCAAGAGAAACCAAAAGAGTTGGATTTCTTTGAAGAACATGAGAATTGTGACTTGAACATTACAACAAACACCACAGTGCCTGATAAAACAGTTGTTATAAGCAACAACTTAGTGAGCGAAAACCTCTCATCCAGTTTAACGAAAAAAAGCACTGCGCAAGTTGATACCGGATTAGGTCCAAAAATCAATCTCACAGATACTCCTGTTGTTCAAGCAGAGAGAAAATCCACAATTGGTGGTCGAAAAGTGCAACCAAAGAAAGGCGTAAGTTATAAATCACTAGAAATGTATGCAATGTGTATCTAAAATATGATTAACCTTGTTATTTGTGTGTTCAGCTCGGTAAAAAAGGTGGATTGGGTGCTCGTTGTGTAAAAACAAATTTTGATGAGATAGAAAAGTCTGCTGCCGAAGTTGAAAGGGGATTACAAGAGAAAGACGGACAAGAAGAACTGGAGAAATCTAAAGAGGAGCTGGAAGAAATTAATAAGCGCTTGGCTTACCGCATGGAACAAAATTTGACCATGCAAGCGAAAAAGGTTGAGGAACGATCTCGCCAACTTGATCCTCTAAAAGCAAGTCAGGCTGAGCGCTTAGGAATGGGTTTCAATACCAGAAGGTGAGTAAATAATAATCATCATATAAAACAAATAAGAGTAATAATACTAAACGTTATAGTAATCAAATAAATACCTTGTCAGTGGTGCAAGTCATTCCGCCTTCAACGACATGCATGCAATCACACAAGAAGCAGTATCAAAGCAGTCTTATTCTGATATGATGTTCTCTTCAAAATCGCGAGACATGGACTTTGAGATGCTCAAATATGAAGACTGCTGTGCTTGTCCAAGTACCAATTCAAATTCCAGCAGTAAATCTCGCAATGACGATTTTATTATCCAAGAAGAGCCAGAGTTAGCTATTCGTTCGGCGCCGCGGCAAACAATTACAAAACCTGAGACGAAAAGTCTGACTAATCCCTCCTCATACACCGGTGAGGCACAGAAAAAGTTTGGTAGTGCAAAAGCAATAAGCTCTGACCAGTACTTTAAAGATTGCACAAGTGACGACACAGTAAGTAATCAGTTTTTCTCTCTTTCTCATCCTATTATATATATATATATAACAATTTATTCAAGATATAGTCAACGTTATATAAAAAATTATCAAAACATCATTCGGTATATACATATTGTACAAATGTGCACAATAAATTATTTATTCATTTATTAGTGGGAACGTAAGAACAATCTGAGCCGCTTTGAAGGGTCTTCAAGTATTTCTTCAGCGGATTACTTTGGTACAAGTCAGCCTACCTCACCGACATCCGCTTACTCTCTCAATCTCGGAGCAAATAGAAGTGGTGTAGACCTTGAAGATGTACGCGAAAGTGTACGTCAGGGAGTCAACAAAGTGGCTGGTCGTTTAAGTTCACTCGCCAGTGCAGCGGTATCCTCGCTCCAAGATAGATATGGACTTTAAGAAGAAGAAAAAAAAACTTTGTTTTATTAATCGCATTGTTTTCAACTATAATATCAATATAATTATTTTGCATTCGTGTTAATTCAAGTTGTAAATAAAATTGAATTAATTCAAATATACGTTGAAACAAATTTGATGAAGATATTTGATAAATGTTATTACTACACAGAGTGAATACTCTAAATTTATCATGAATTTTGACTAAGTCTCATGGTAGAATAAAAATAAGATGTAGGCTTGATAAAACTGACGGTCTTTTTTTACTCTTGGGTCGTACAGTGAACATTTTATCCTTTGTTTTTACATAATTTATTTCTATTTTTTTTATCGCTTATCTGAAGATAAAAGTTATTGTTTGTGAAACAATATTAATGTGAGACAAGTTATTGCTTCATCGATATCGTTAGTTTGGATTGCTATAATATTCTCAACAAAACATTCATGTTTGATTTTGATGATTTTCACAATATGACCTCGAGTTTAAATAATTTATGATAATTTTGAATTGCAATTGATTTTTTTTTTTAATTATCATAAAATATTAATTAGATATAAAACGAAACTTTTTTATAATTGATTATTTAAAATGAACGCAATATTTGCGATGTCATATCACATATTCGTGATACTTGCGCAATTTTTTTTTTTTTTTTTTTTATGTTATACCATATACACATTGCCTAAAGTACCTTAGGCACATTCTATGCCCCCAAATTATATATTTTACAGGTAACATATATTTATACGTTTATTGTTGTTTTTTTTGCCTTTGTTGTAACAAAAAATATCTATACATCTTACACACGTTCATAAATCCTAATAACATGTTATTAATGTCTAATTTATTCCATATGAAATCCACCATTACAAAATAAAAGGGTGAAATTAAATGTATAATTTTTTTCGAATGTACCAAATTTTGCACTAACAGTATTGTCATAGTGTTTAAAAAATATGAATATTAAAAAGATGTAAATGCATGACAAGTGCAATTTGCAAAAATTTGTGGAGTTGTGGTAGAAATTTGAAAACAGCGTTACACATGATTTGATATGGAATTGCTACATAATATAATTATGTATGTATTTACATGACTGCAGTTGATTACCTCTGGTATACGAGGGACATACAATTTAAACTGAAATGCAATCGGACATAAACAATACTGTTTATGTTTCGCATAACATATGCACTCTGCATATGTTGCATTGAATGTGCTTAAATATTGTTTTCGCTCAGACTGTTTGTTTGTCGTGTACCAGATATGTCGCTGCACAGAGAAGAGCCTCTTTTGGCGCCTACAATGTCTGCCTGCCTATTTTTCAGACAAAAAAAAAAATATGTACACTGATTACAATTTATTTGTGTACCGTTGTTGCTTTTTCATTTGTACATGGTTCAGTTGGAATCACGGTCAAATGACTCTTTCAGATTCATTATATAATGAGCGTAAGATTTTCCATGCAAAAAGCAAACAATGATAACTGTCATGTTGTCGCAGCCGGTGCCCATTGTGGTATCAGGAGCTACGCAGTGGGACAACAATTCCTCGCACACATCCTCGGGATCTATCAAGTTGTGCTTATCCTCACTCTCTTGATCCTCCTGTTCAGTTTGCTGTTCTGAAGGGCAAACTGTAGATAGAGCTAAACGTTCGCGAACAAACTTGACCACCTCTTCGCAGGTCATGACGTCCCAAATTCCGTCACAAGCCAGCACTGCAAACTCCCAATCATGCGTAATCTCGTACGCTTGAACGTCTGGAAATGCTGAAACAAACAATTGTATTTACAAATCAGCAGACAACATTATGCCCTATATTGATGCTATTTTGGACTCATTATATAGATATACCGGTGACTATTTGTTCTTCAGCTTTCTTGTTTTCGTTCTGTTTAAACATGAAATCTCCAAGTGCCCGAGACAATGCCAAGTGACCGTTAACTCTATTAAATTCAACCCAACCACCAGCAGCCTCGATGCGCTCTTGTTCCTGTTTTAGCACGGGTTTGTGATCTTCGCTCAATGCAATCGCTTTTCCATTTACACTAGCGACTGCTCGGCTGTCACCAGCATTAGCCTAAAAAATATCATCATTTTACTATCTTTTTTTTTTCCACAACTTTTCTTTTATCTTACACATTAAACTTATCATATCAAACTTACACTGTACAAAATATTATCCTTGATCAAAAGAGCTATTACAGTTGTCCCTGCTTGACTATTTTTTAACGCCTCATCTGCCTGCATATCTTTATCCAACTCAAGGAAAGCTTGTTGTATTGCTCTTACTATGTTACCATTTCTGTAATCATTCTGACGTACTATATACTCGTGTAGATGCTTGCCAGCATGGTGTGCCATAGTTTCACCTGTCAATTCAAATCAAACTCATATCATTATCTAACACTATTTCTTTTATTGATCAGATAATAAACTCTCTCAGTATACAAACAAGATTATTCGTCACGTGTACGTATACGATTAAACAAATCCTCAAATACATTTTCTATTTGTATACTTGTTAATGCAAACAACTTTGTGTGATATATAAAAAAGGACAATTCATACAAAATTTTTGATCAAAAAAGAATAAAAAAAATTGTTTTGGCATTGTGTTGTGTTGGAGAAAGAAAAGATGCAGGAAAGTGAATGAACAAAATATAACCTCCATGTCCGTCGTAGACAGCAAAGAAAGCAGCTGCAGGATCATCCGGGAGGGACAGGATATGCACATGACAGTCCTCCATGGTGACCCTCCATCCTTGCATACAGGAACTGCCGACCCGATAATTATCATCTCGACAGCAAGCTGATTGTTTGGCCAAGATTGGCGAGTTGAGAGTCTGGCCCATGTTTTGCACTCGAAATTTTTAATCCAACCGATAATCACATAAGGCTTAACTTTGACACATCATACGTCAAAAGTTTCATTTGACATGTAACACGATGTGTATAAATAATATACTGACATGTAGCCGTTCGCGTTTTATTGCATTAACAGGTTTAAGCTCTCTAAGTCGTTAAACGCGCAAACCTAACCTCAGTATTGATATTTTTATTTATTCCGATTTAACCCAACACTTTTCATTATTTAATAATTAATGGTTCTGCAGTTTCTATCTCGTTATATATTTAAAAATTCAATAATAACTCTGCTCACGAATGCATTTACTTTAACAAACGTCTATAATTCAAATAACTCTATATTTGTTGACGACGATGATATATCGTCACAATAGACCAACGCACTCAAGGCCGAATTATTTATTTCAAACATCACATTTTTTAGTTTTGGTTTGTTGTTTATTTTTATCAAAAACCCTTTGAATGGACTTTCTTAAGCTTCAACAATATCACCTTCGACCATCAGTTTTTTCATGTTATTATGTTAACATCATCCTTCTGTGTCTCGTCTTTTGCGCAAGTGCGCGCGGGAAACTCAATTTTTATGCAATAAAAAAATAACCCACAGTTTAAAAATGCTTTTATACGCGATAGTTTCTCTTACTCATCCAAATACTAGGAGAAGAACTATACCTATATAAATAATATTCTACTATGCAGATTTGAGATATTTGATGTGACTTTATTATTGACTATAGCGGATCGTATCAATTTAATTATCTTGAAAATTAAACGATGAGAAATTCTGAAAATAATCATCACACCATAATTTTTATCTGATGGTATAGAGTTTGTGCTTTCAAATGTTCATGTTATTCTGTGCATTTCCAATATACGACGAGAGGGAATATCCTTAAAAACTTGAAATCCACACAATGGATACACTATTTGCTTCAACAATGTATTATTTTATTATTCTTCATTTCATATAAATAATGTTATTAATCATACATATATGTATAACGAAGCATTCATCAATTTGAAAAAACCAAAAAAAAAAAAAAAAAAAAAATACAAAAATTCATCATGAATGTAAGAACTTGATGGTACACATGAGTTATCATTGGAATTAACATTTTAATGTGTATACCTAATATACACTCATATAAGGTAAACGTACCCAATACGGTTTTATAGTGTACCTATTTGTGTTATTTTTGTTTAAAATATATTTTGAATTTTTTTGAAATTAGAGGCTGTGCAAAACATTTTATTGAAATTAATGGAAATCTAACACTTAATCTTTGTGCATTTCAAATGATTTAATAATTATCCAAAATATGAATCAATTTTATAACAAACTCAACACAAATAGGCACACTATAACCGTATCAAGTATATACATTTACCTTAACAATAATACAAATTTTGTTGCTATGCATTGTTTGTACATAAGGCATAAAACGAAATAACATATCGCGAAATACATCAGACAAACATTCAGTTTTCTTCATCATTTTCGGTTCACGTTCCCTTTTGCATATAGACAAATATTCAACCAAAAACCTTAAGTCAAAATTTAAAAAATGACATCATATTCAAAAAATACCCATAATCAATAATTTTTGTTAGTTTTAATTTTGTATGCAGAGTTGTTTTTGATTTTCAGCTATACATACAAAGATAGTTATTATTATCGTATCATCATCTCCACCTTGTTCGCTGATTTTACAAATCAAAAATTTAACACTATTCATCATATTCACAAATTTATATTTAACAATTACATGTTCATCAATGAAAAATCAAATTGCACTATACAAAATAGATTTTAATTGTCTCTTTATATACATTGTTTTTATTATTATTTTTTTGTACTTTTTTGTTGTATTTTTTTTTATTATAGGCGCAATATGTATTCAGTGTATATTCGGTATCATCATGTGTCCCGTGCATATGTAAGTGTTTATATATATGTGTGTGTGTTACTTTTTTTGCAACTCAAAGACGCTTTTAAACAAATGTTACGTCTTTTTTGACGCTTGTGAAAATATAGATCTTATATCACCCATGTGTGAACGGGATTATATAGGTATAAATCAGAAGCAATCAAGTGATTAATGAATACAAGATCATAGAGTAAAAATAAATCTACATATTCAAGCATCCCCTGTATATTACTCAGCCAAAGATCTGTTCACGATTGGTTGATTAATTCAAAAAATAAAAGAAAAAATGTTGAAATATATATAATTATTGATGAAATTGATTTTGTGTGTGTCAATTTAAAATCGATCAATTGTTTTCTCAGTGAATGAGAATCATAAATTTGTGTATGTGACTCGTGTGAAAAAAAAAAGGATTCCATAGATCCTCTGTATATTATACACTGCGGGAAACAAAAAACGCAACACTTTTGATGGTCGAAAATTTGCAACTTTTTGAATAGCTGTAACTTCGATCATTTTCAATGAAAATGATTCTGGTTTTTTTTAAATTAAAGATCTGGATCTTAGCTTTGAAATTCTTAAATTTTTGATAATCAAAATTAATTTTTTCGAATCCAAACATAACCTCAAATATACAAAGAAAATATGCAAAAATTTTATGAACTTTGAACAATCGTATAAAAAAAATCGATAATCAACATTTAAATTTTACATGAAAATTGGAAAACGTATTTTTTCCCGAAGAACTCAGAAAAAAACTCATCGAATTTGAATGATTGCTCTTGAAGTTATTGACAATTTAAAAAAACCGTTTTCGTAGTGCACATCGGGTAACGCTAGAAATCAATGGTG